>PNEQ01029989.1:0-18377 GCA_003012365.1 Medauroidea extradentata | reverse complement strand
CCTAGACCGGAGCAATGACAACAACATTGATATCTATGATTGCCTAGACCGGAGCAATGACAACAACATTGATATCTATGATTGCCTAGACCGGAGCAATGACAACAACATTGATATCTATGATTGCCTAGACCGGAGCAATGACAACAACATTGATATCTATGATTACCTAGACCGGTGCAATGACAACAACATTGATATCTATGATTACCTAGACCGGTGCAATGACAACGCAACCAAGAAGTCTGGAAAATACGAGAGCCTACAAGTGTACATTATCACTTTATCTATAAAAAAAAAGGGGGGGGAGGTTTCACTTCAGATTTATGTTTCCCTGAGCCTCACATTCTTATAAACAGACCCTGAATTTAGGTAGCACATATCTACACTCCTCCATGAATTATTAAATCAGCAGTCTGCTTCCAAAGTGTTCCGCGCCCGAAATTTCCCTCGGTGTGTTCCTTCCCAAACTTAGATGTGGAATGAAAGGTGTAATTTCCACAGAGAGCGGTAACATCCATACCAAAATTATACCGGCACATTAAGACATTTATTTCATATTAATTTTCCACTCTTTTTTTAGAAAATATATGTATACGGACGAGGAACCCTATGGAAATAGTTGGCTCAGCTAGAGTTGGTTCTTTTACAGTTCCTTCACAACAGGCAACAGTTGATATGTAAATTTACCAAGAGTTCTGCCGACAATTTACGGTCACCATTATGAGTATTGATGTAGTGCATGTTAAAAACTATAAGAAAAATATTGTTCGAGAAAAAACAAGTAAGCTTAAAGTTTTTTTTGTGTCTGAGATAATCTGATATAAGTAAAATACGTGTAACTATCTTTCACAGGTGATTAATGATCACAATAGTTGCCAATCATAACAATAATGAGTAAACTAAACACTTTTTAAATTACTTATGCTATTTTCAGCGAATGCTGTTGTGTTGCAGAGTAACTTCACTTTTGACGACTCCACATGCGACGTTTCAGGAAATGACAAATCATCCTGGCTTCAGGCACAAACACAGACTGAGTAACTACAGCAGACGCTGACTGTGACAACTGGAGGAATAGACGCCTACTTATAGCTCAGCCAACGATAGTCCAGTTGCCTTCTGTTTGATCGCTCAGCGGTGTTCTTCTACAACAGGGCAACGTTCGCTCGTAATAGCGTATGTCCAGGAAAACTGTTCAGTTTATAATACTAACTAATTTGCGAAATTCATCCAAAGATCACATAATAATTAGTAACAGAATATTTTGAATCAATTTTCTTATCATTACTAAGATAGATAGTATTAAAATATTAAATTCGGTAACATTTTCATAGGGCTGCAAATTGGGAACCTAAGGTGGCCCACTGGACATTACACGTTTTAATGTAGATCGGTTATTGTAAATCTCTCATTTGTAATTAATCATCTTGAGCGTTACACACACACAGACGTAATTCGAGGGTGGCAAGTAGTGGCAATTGCCTCCCCAAAATGTTGTTGATAGAGAACATCAAATTATATTTCTTAGCTGAGTAATACAATTTTACTTGTGCATTTCCAAGTACACTGTTTTCTTTAATTTAGCTAATGACATAATATAATCAATACAAAAGTGTACACACAATTTTGATGGATGCTCTTCGACTTCCACCACCACACTTTTTTTCAAATATTTTATGCCTGGTAAGCCTTGCTATCCCAATCAAAATGCTCAAATTACGTCCATGGGAACACATAATATAGTAAGCTCCTTACGTATGGTTTCTGTCTACGTTTTAGTTACTACGTACCTGGGGCAATTTGTGCATAAACAATAGCACACAACTTTTTTGTTGCTTGCAAACTTAACTAATCCATCACTCAATTTTCGAACTGCTGTTGACAGGGGAATAATTGTCTTACGGTTTTGCTCTTGCGCTTGTCTTTAGGTGTAGGACATGGCTACTGACCTACGAAGTTCTGACATTCGTAACAATGATATGTCACGGATATTTGGACTTCTCTAATTATTCATAAAGAGTGTTGCACAATTAAATGTCAATATTTTCGGGGGAACCATCCACACGTCTAGAGGAAAAGAAAATTTATACGAACATATGTCCGAAAACGCACTGTACCTGCACAGGTCTCCTGATTTAAATTCGGGATAAAGTGAGCACTAAAAATATAACCTTTGAAAAAAGTCACTAGCCGTTACTGAATATAACTCTACACAAACCATAGTTGGCTTACTGCTTGTATGGTTGGCAGCGAGATCACGCAGTATAGTCCCGTGTGTTTTCCCACTTAAATCCAACAACACAGAAACAAAATAAACCGAAATCGACAAAACTGTATTTTATATAATTAATAAACTTTTTTTTACTAAACCGTATCGATTAATAATGACTGCACAATTTATCTTACACGAGCAACCATCAAGTGACGCGTCCAAAGAGGTTACACACGTCCCGTCGTCAGCCGTTACGCGCGGAGAGATACGAATTGGCTGAAAATAGAAATTTAACAGGGCTTCTTTGAGAGCTCACTTTATACCGAATCACCTATACAACTGGTACGTGTACATTGGTGCAGCGTGTTAGGTGAAACTTTTCTTATGAAATACTACTAAAGGCGTGTTCGATATCGTCATCTACGAAAATAAAGCACATTTAAAAGAACTATGCTTCTCTATTTTTATTTTCTATATATTATGTATGGAAACATGTTTTCGGAGCAAATAAAAATGGCTAAAAATGGCTTTTCCAGACTGCTGTCACGTAACAAGTACCAACTGGAATCGTGAAACAAAAATATAGAAGCACGTGCTGGGCTTTACCACGCACTTTCCATACATAAGAAAATAAGGTCACTCCTTAAGGGGCCCGCCTCGTGGCACATGTGTTTGTGTGAGTGAGGTATGGTGCTAAGGGCGACGTCGTATGGGCCATACAACGGTGCGTCGCCTCTACGCGTAAGGCGTGCAGTCTTAGTGAAAAAACCAATTTTCTATTGGACTTTAAGTGGTGAGTGACCCTGTTGTTTTATTTACGAAATCACTTTACTGAAGTCCAATGTACTGCCCTTAAGTGGTTACATGTATCCGATTAGTATATTTTCCGCTATAGCAGCCTGAAAACCCCGTTCTAACCAATTTTGACGTGTCCTAAAAGGGGATTTCTAATACGTGTGTTGTCTTGAAAGTACTTAAGGGCAGTCGTCTGAAGTGTGTGTTCTTTTCGTAGACAAACGGCGTGAACACACGTGTATTAGTTTCGGTGTAAAACGTTTTCTTCAAACACGCTGCGGCGCGATTTTATCGCAACGAGACGGGCTCCTTAAACCCCTTAGGAAAAATCCAACGACCAAAACACCGCACGCCGTTTTCGCGCCAATCTAGCTCTTCTCGTCTGCCTGTTTCCGTACCTCAGACGCGGCATCTAGCGCCTGCTGTATAGGCTCTTCACTGTGAACTGAGCACTCAGCAGAACTTGTAATTAATTATAAATATGTTCTATTGCGCCAATATATGTTAACTTTTGAGAGTGTTGAAATTTTTACACTGGTGTTTAGTTACATGGTAGTTTTCATGTTACAATTAGTAAAGATGGCTGCGAAAATGCTGAAACGAACCTTTATGTAGTGCTCACTTTATCGTGAACGGCCTATACCAGTGAATGGCGCAGGTTGTATCGTGTTACTGTGGAACATTACATCGGACAATGCCTACAGCCGCATTTACACGTTTTCAGTAGTTCGCACAAAGCGTTCTAGTTGTACTGGTATTTAGGTCTACCACGATTTTCATCACCATTTTTTTATTTTTTATTTGTACCAGATTTTTTTTCTTATTTTAGACACAAAATGAGACTAAATTCGGCTCTTATTTAATTTTTTTATCTCTCATAGTTTTCGTGTAATGGCTTGTTAAAGTAATATTTTGCATGTTTCAGTTTTAACGACTACATTAAAACCAACTGATACACCACACTAAAAAAAAAAATCACAGTGGATAAATACATTGCTTAAACTAGAAATAAAAATTAAAAGAATTCAATATTTTTTTAAAATACAAATAAATTTTATTCTTTATTTTTATGAGCAAGACATTGTAACCTGCAATGTCTTTACCCACTGTTATTTTTGTGAGTTTGGTATATCAGTTAAAGGGCGCGGGTTACAGCAATTTTCATCACCATGTTTTAATTTTTATGGTCGTACCAGATATTTGTTTTCTTGTTGTAGACACAAAATGTGACTAAGTTTTGTGCTTATAATTTTTTCTTAAATATTGCATAATTTTTGCATAATGGCTCGTTGATGCCAAAATTTGCATGTTTCCGTTTTAAGGACGACACTAAAACCAACTCACTTACCTAACTGAAAAAATTCACAGTGAATAACGATGTTGTAGGCTACAAATTCAGCTATTTAAAACCACAAAAATAAAATATTGTTGTATATAAAAATATATACATAAATGTTTTGAAATTTTTATATTAAATTTCAGCATTTTTGTGTAAATATATAAAGTTTTTGTTCCTTGTTTTTATGTGTGTGAAATTGCAGTTTGCGACGTCTTAATCCACTGTGATTTTTTTTCGGTTAGGTATGACAACTGGTTTAAATGTAGTCCTTACAACGGAAACATGCAAATGTTGACTTGAACAAGCCATTACGCGAAAACTATGAGAGATAAAAAAATTTCATAAGAACAAAATTTAGTCACATTTTGTGTCTAAAATAAGAAAAACGTATGTGGTACAAATAAAACATAAAAAACATGGCGATGAAAATTGCTGTATACCGCGCCCTCAAGCTGTTCTATGGTACGGGGTTTCTTTAGGCGCTAGTTGTATTTTATGAGTTCGGTTGGAATTCAAACGATGATCGAGAGACGAATTTCTTTGATGTCCACTGACCGCCGGAATTGACCGACATCCGGGCGGCCGAAAGTGGCGGGTTTTTTTCCTGCACAATCTTGTTGCCTCAACACGGCGATGTACTTTGTATCTTATCGCCGCTTCCTGTGACGCGCGAGGGGGGCCTGCTGAGAAGGATGTCTTGAGCCAACTACTAAGAGTGACGTATCCCGGAACCAGCACCAAAGACCTGGCGGCTTATTCTATAACTTTCTCAGTTCCTTATACGATCATAATACGAAGACTGTTACTGGGTAGCTATCTTTGCGATGAAAATTCGTATTCTATAAATAAAAATGGCTATGTGACCACCTTCCGAAATTCTCATGACTCCATATAAATATTGGGTCTTGTTGTTCTAGAGAAAGTTGGTAAAAATGACAGAAATGTTTAAATTGCGTTCTACAACCATCCTCGTTAAAGAACGAATCCGACTGAAACGTGAGCTGGGAAGGAGCAGTGGCGGCTCGAGGGTTGTTGGCAGGAATGGCACACGTTTCCAAGAACTGTACACTCGTGTGAACACGCTGCCATATATCAATGATAATGAAATATGTTCTGGCTACTTATTGTGTTGTGACCAGTAAGTAATAAGCGGCACCTATATACCAGCGTGTCAGTGGCTGCGGTTATCTATAAACATAAAACACAATTGAATCTACACATTTACTTTTAAATATTCAGCACGCTTGTTAGAAACATGATTTTGGGACCTCTCCAAATTGATAAAGACGGCTTTTTTTAAACTGTTAAGTCCGAGAATACGACCTGAATCCGTAAAGCGCAAAACGAGATACGTCCATTGGCCTTTACGCCATACTATCAAAAAACTTCAGGACACATTATGCTACTTAAAATTTGCTGATAAATTAAATGCGTATCGTATCACAACTTTAAAATTAAAGCACACTGCATGGACCGACCAATCCCCTAAAGGTAGATATATTCACGAACTTAGTCAGTCAGGAAAGGTAGCAATTCGACAGCACTGGCATACATGAATGGCTGTGATATATACAAGTTGCTGTCCACACTACTGTAGCATAGAACTGGTAAGAGCATGTTGCCACTGAGACTTTGGAGTTGCGGTGATTACACCTGCCCTTTAAGGATGAGTGACAGCTGCCAACTAAAATTTATTAATTTTTGGGAATATAATGTATTTGAATTTTGTTTTAATAATTCTTCGTTAAAGCACATATTAACACACTGTTGTAAATTCAAAGTTGCTGTAGATGGAATTTATATATTAGTCTATCTTGTAGAAACTCCCGGAGTAAAATATTGATTTATTACATTGAACTGTTTCACATGTTGCAACAGAGCTAGCACGTACTTGCTAGTGATATGAGAAATCTTTTCTGTAGATATTTAACGGTTTAAAGAAGTAAAATTTTCAGAAATGAAACTAAACCAAGAATTATGACGAGAAATATATAAATACAAAATGGCGACACAATTTAAGCAGACCAGCTATTGGAAATTGTCTTTACAAAATATGTTTGTATTAAAAGAGTAGCTAGGAGTCTTAAAAATTCAAAAATTTGGAATGTTTTTTAATACTTAAAACTCTTTGGAATTGGTTTTTAATATTTCAAGCAAGGCTTCCTGGATGTAATTGGTGTTTCTGGAATGTTTGCTGCGATTATCACCATCGTTCAAATGTTGACAGAGAACATCTCTAGTGGACAGCGAGATAACTTTGTTTCAATTACGAAGGCTGGAATCTGACGGTTTTCTTCCAAGAAAAATCCCTTTGTTCGGAGCTGGAATAATCTGTAATAAAATTTACTGCGGAAAATAAATATGTTTGCTTCCATTGTGTTTACGGCCAACTTTTTAAGATGAAAACTTTTAAAATACTATGTTTTGTCTCACGATTGCAAGAATGTGACTGTCCCTATCCAAATAAGATTCCCTTGTTCGCAACTGTATTTCTCTGAAATTCCATTTGTAAATCAACAGGTTACATATATACTCGCGAGTAAAGACAGGTAATACGGATCCCGGAGGCTTTCACGAGCACTGCACTGTTCTTGACTTTTGGGATTCAACATTGTAACAGTCTTGGTTTTGGATGTTTCGGCAGCTGTTGCAGATAACACCTTCAGGTAGTCTGTTGACCAACTAACGGCCCCCATATCTCGTCACGTCAGCGTGTACCTCGTCCCAGTCTAATGGGTACTCCGGTATGCATTAGTCGCCAATACGAATGAAGGATTGGCTTCTCTAAAGAAGAGGTGGCGTGCATCACGGCATAGTTGAGTTGAATAGAGACCTTTGCCGCATTTCAGGCCGTTACCTCCTCCTGAAGAGAGCAAGAGTAAGATATAAGAGCTCAGAAAAACCAGCACAAATAGAGTACGGTACTGGAAAAATCTGTGCGACAGGCGCGGATGGGATAAAAATATCCGCATTATTAAATGAGAGGATTGGAATAATGAGGAATGACTCTATGTTCTGTTGCCATTACCCTAGAAAAGATGAATGGCGGGTGAAATGGAATGCCACTAGCCGACGGCCCCGTCCAATGAGAGGAGACGGTTGCGCTCCTGGTGGCTGCAGTGCATACGTGTTCGAATGCGATTGTGCTGTGAATATTCCCGTTACCTAATACCGAAGACTCGGCTCAGTCAATATCCCCAGCAAAGGAAGGAAAATGCAGACAAGCCTGCATCTGAAGCTGACAGATACAGAGGATAGAGGCCCTCTATACATTTAGGTCTCTGGGTGGCTGTTTCTGTTTGACTTGGCTTGTCTGCCAATAACAGACTTGCTAGCTACTAATTGGTTGTGGTCGCTAGCCAATGATGGCGAATCGCTGGGTGGCCAGTTTTTAGTAGACTGAGTTCTTCGGCCAATCACAATTTTGATTACTCTTGGTTTGTTGATGTGGCTGATAATTTCTGGTGAGTTTGTTGTTGTTGCCTTCTGATTATTACATTTGATATCGTTCACGAATTAGTGTGCCCATATTTTATTTTGTCGGTATCCGTCTTCCCTGTCGATGGTTTTGGAATGTTTATGATTTCTGTTGTCTTTCTCGTTGTTCTAAGTCGGTAGTTATGAATGTTGGCTATTGTAGCAAATTTGTCAAATTCGATGCTACGTTTGATTTCCAGTTAATGTTCTGCTATAGCTGACTGCTGATTTTCATAATTATAAGCTCTAATGTGTCCTTTTATTCTAGTGATTATTTTCCTGCCTGTTTGACAAGTTTCCAGAATAGCAAGGAACTTTGTATATTATTCCTGCCTGCTATTCAGCTGGTGTTTGATCTTTTGCCGACAGCAGGATTCTTTTTGTCTTGTTGTTAGGTTTCGAAAGTATTTATGTCGTGGTTTTTAAGAAGTTGAGCTAGTCGCTCTATTTCACATAAGGCAAGTCTGCTATATTTTTAGATGTTATTGTTCTGATTTTCCAGGCCGCCTCTTGATGCTCTGGTGGATTTCATGGCGTGAATGGCCATTGGCTTCTATAACTGCGGTAAGGAGTTTGATATCATCTTCAAGATACTGTTCTTCGTATATGTTTCTTGCCAACGGCAACGACCGCCACGTTTCCCACATGTGAAAAATCGGGACTAACCCCATCGGGAATCGAATCTTGATCGCCGAGGCGGGAGGGGCGAGTGGTTTGACGACTTCACCACCAGACCGCCCGCTTTTTTTAAACGTTAACTTTCTAATTGAACTCTGTAGCTGTAAGCTTGGCAGGCTACACCAACACGTGATTGTTAATAATCACTTGCTACAATAATTTATATATTTTTACGTTGTTATAAAATTCTGGGGAGATAACTGAAAAAATTGGTGACTAAAATCGAAAATTATATTTATCTTACGTCACAGTACATAGGATCGATTAAATATAGCTTTTAGTGGGTGCAACACAAAATTTGCACATGCATTGCGCCTGGTTTCGCTGTAGCACACGCAGAATTGCAATAGGTTACGTGATGCGTGCAACGTGGTGGTAAATATACTTCGGTTACAAGACTACATTTGTTTTGCTCGCTCATGCGCAGCTAAATGCTTGCGGGTCTATTCAGTTCCAACTGTGACTAAAGGTGCAAGTGCAAGTGAAGACACGTTTTACTTGCTCTGCACCTGCTCTGCACCGGTGCAAATATCAAGTAAGGAGTGATATTTAACCGTGTCCTAAGTGTGGCAATTAAACTGTCAACGTATAATTAGACCGCTATTAGGCAGCAAGTCATGGATATCAAAATAAATTGCTGGAATAATTGCGGCTAAATTAAACGTTAACATTTCAACTGCCATAGCTTAATCTGTATTGCAAGGTAAACATGATTTCTTCTATAAGTGTGAGTTTTCCATTTTTATGCTGAGAAATACTGGTTTGGAGACCAGATTTAAAAATTAACACGTGCTCAGCCACCGGATTCAAAACACTTGCAATTAGTCTGTCAGGGCGCACTTGTTTTAAGATTCACCCGAGTTACGGGACGAAGCACGTCCTCTAGGCCCAAGTCGCTGAATGCGCGCAGTCTTCTCGCCTTTACGAGATGACCCTATAATTTTAAAAACGTAAGATTTGAGACAAAGGCATGCTGCTACCCGCCCTAACGTTTTCAGGTATTTTGATGCAAAGTTATCATGCCTAATAAGGACCGTAAGAACACCAATTATTTTTGCCATTTTCTACAGCAAGGAAATGAGTTTTAAAGATTACTGGAAGGCCGGAAAAGGGTATACAAACATATAGAAATCTTTGAATAAAGATGTTTTAAGGCTTTCGCGCCCATTGTTGTTATTAATACCTTGTCTTTCTGTGTTGAGCAGAAGCGTAGTGGTAGAGTACACCGACATTTCACCTTACATTGCAGCAGACATCTCCACGGTTGAGTTATCAACTGAAGTCCAGTGAAAAGACCTGCTCAGTTATCAATTTATAGTGAGCCCATGGGTAATTAAAAATAAAATAAAATATACCTTCGACCATTAAGAAGAAAAGGCCTTCCTCTGATTGACCGAAACCATAGCCAATGAGAAGTGACCTGCTCCGTTTGGCCTTCCCCGCAGCCAATCAGGTTAGACCCCCTGTGACTGGTCGAGCCGGCTGACCTATGAGCTCAGTATAAATTGAGTTGGCCGTTCCACTGGACCTCAGTGCGGAGCCAGATTATATGCATCGGGATCTTCAGGTTGGTATACTGGTAAGGTTCGCAGCTCATCATAATTAACGGCCCTGCCAGGTTAGCCAGCCTGCTAACTAGGAAGCAAACAGCCTAGCCATGTCTGGTCAGGCTGTAAGTGAACATCATTGTGTAACGATGTTTAATTTATTCTTCCTATGTTTTATGTTGGACGTGCCTACTGGGGTACGGAGCATGTCACTCAGTGGCGTGTACATGGTCCACCAGAGCCCACAGCTCTGGTTAGTGAAAAATACATACCAGCGCGTACAAAATAAATAAAAATAGCCCTCCCGAATAATCTTTTCTTCTAGCTTTTCTAACCAGTTGTTAGTCACATGCAAATTTCGCGTTATCATTTGGTAGCAGACTAAACCTCACTTTCCTATACATAACACAGCGTAATCTGCGATTCAATTGGTCACGAACTTTTATGATTCATTTACGAGTGTTACGTCTTTACAGAGATTGGCCTCTCTACCGTGTAAATATTCTCCGCGGCAAGTCACGACAATATCGAACAGCGGGAGACGTCATACGAGCCTATAGTCACTTGGAGTCTAGTCATCTATCAGAAAAAAAAAATGCGCATTTTGTATTTCTCTACCAATAGTTAATAGATACTTACCCTCCTTGATCCAGTAGAAACTTTCTACCACTTAAAGTACATGCTTTTGCACATACTATTCTGCCGACGGTTTTTTTTACGGTGTCTAAGCCGCCCCCCCCCCGCCCTCAGTAATTAGAACTAGTGGTTATGGGAGGTAAACATGGCCTCACTCGCGGTTATGTTTGCTAAATCCCAGTAGTGCCGCGATGAATGTGCACTTGTTCTGCATTGTTCCTGCATGTCTATAGGCGATTCTGGATAAAGTGAGCACTCAGAAAAGCCCTGCTAAATTTCTGTTTTCAGCCTATTCGTGTCTTTCCGCGCGTAATGACTAATAACGGGGAATGTCGAACATCTCTGGACACGTCACTTGACGTTCACGCGTTTAAGGTAAACTGTGCTGTCGCTAGGAAGAAATACAGTATGATAAAAAAAACGTATTATTCATATAAAACACAATTATGTCGAATACAGTTTATTTTATTTCGGTATTGTTGCATTTAAAAATAAAAATACACGGAACTATATTCGGCAATTCGCTGCCAACCATACAACGAGTAAGGTTACTATTGTTGCTGTTTAAACATTTACAGTAACGGCTAGTGATTTTTTCAAAGGTTAAATCTTTAGCGCTCACTTTATCCCGAATGACCTATAGGTGTATGAGGCTCAGCCCTGAGACGCTCCTAGGTCCCATTCCTACCTCTGGGCCTCCGACTCATTAGTAGTTAGGGTAGTTAGAGACAAAAAAACTGGACCTCAGTTGATAACGCAACCCCGAAGATGCCATGCCAAGGCGAAACGTCGGTACTCTCTACCACTACGACGCGGCTCAAGCTCGAAAACCAAGATATCAGTATCAATCTTTGAATACTATTCGTAATCAGACATTACTCACGTACGCTGAATAGTAGTCGAAAAAATTTGTATCGCTCGCAGCTCCGTAGTACGCTCGGTGGTCTGAGCAGGCCTGAAGGAGGCCGGCCAGGTGAACATATTTTGCATGTTTAAGGGCTCCGCCTACCCGCGCATGAGAGTCTCAAAAGCGACGGAGCAGTAAGGTCGACTTTGAAGCGCGCATCACACGCCGCGTCGCCTCAACGAGCCAAGAGCTGAACTGGCGTGCAAGGTTGCCGCCGAACGGTTTTTACTATGGGACACTAAGCGGTGACCATATAATTGTATTGGTGGAAAGTCTGCACCTAAGTTCAGTGCAGGTCGCAATCTGAGTGTTACGTACATCCGGTTAGTAAATTTTGAATTACGGAATTCTGAAAAGGCCGTTTTTAGCTATATAGGAGGGCTTAGCAACAGTATTTTTTATTGAACGTGGCGTCTTAACAATGAGGTTCCGACCTTGTCTGTAGTTTGTTTTCTTTTCGTACGTTGGCACAATGGGCACACGTAAAACATATTCGTAGAAAAATACTGTTTACGAACACGCTGCAACGTATCTGAAGCGTGAGGTAGGCGGCCGGCGTAAGGCCTAGAAGTGCGGATGCGGTAAGGACGAGACAACCTAGGCATCACTACTCACACTAGCCTCTACGCGCATGCACACGCCTATACCTTTTAAAACATTCTTCGCTTCGATTTACCTACCTGAAAAAGACCGCGAAAAATCCCATTTTTGCAGTTTTCGGCCGTTGGTAAATATGCTGTAATGAGCAGTGGTGAACCTGAAATGGGTATACACACCACCTGTAACGTTCTTTAAATTCTATTCCTAAACATACGTCACTCCTGTGCAATGAGCAGTTTTCAAATAATCTGTTAACGGTCGTAGCTCTGCACACTGCTCGGCGGCCTAGCCAGACGGCCACCTTAAACTTCCTTACACTTTTCTTGTTTTTTTTCGGATAGTAAAATGTTTCCTTACACTTTGTAAACAAGCCCTGTCTTTCCCACGGTTGGGGAAATTTATCTCAGTTTGGCAGAACTGAATGAGAACTCCGGGGAGGGTGAGAAAAAAGTGGGGGGGGGGGGGAGGAAGCTTCGTAGGAAAATGATTACAAGCTAAGGTTTGCCCTTCCGTGCTTCGCTTCTCCCAAGGATCAAAGCCGTGGGCAGATACGTCCCACGCGTTGCGAAACGCAGTCTGGCTAATGTCGAACGCAGTCTGAAAAACAAGTGGTGGGGGGAGGGGTGATAGCGATGTGAGATCAACCCTTTCCCCGTCCTTCATATTTCGTGCCCCTTCCTGACCACCCTTTCCCCTCCGGCTCCCGGCGGAGATACACAAACAAGGAACAAGCTCTTTAAAAGGTCAACAAGTCACATGTGTCATGAACGCTCCCAGACACAACTACACGCCTTCGTGCAAGACTGTTCCTAGTGACGCCTAGTTTTGGCCTGTGGGGATGGTTGGGGGTGGGGGATGGGGGACGCGAGCGTCTGGATTGCGTTTACTTTCTTGCTCCTCGGAAATACTCGGGGCCATTCGTTCATCCTCAGCGATTGAGCCAGAGAACTCCCCCTCCTCCCCCTCTCTGTGTGATAATTAGTTTAGCTTAGTTTTGGTTGGTTTAAAATTGATTTATGTTAAAGAGAGAGAGAGAGAGAGATTTCGGTCAGCGCTTACATCTAGGTCTCTAGAAAACCCGCCGACTAGCGGAATCGTTAGAGACATGAACTTTTCGCGAAAAGAATTTTGCCCCACTTTGTTCCAGTGCCTTATGTGCACGTCTGCAGTTCTGCTTCATAGATATTGGCAGCGTGCCTTTGAACTGTGACGTTTCTCATTTGACTGTACCAATCACAATAAGGTTACTGTAAAACCACACGTCTGTGATTTGCGTGTAAAACCCCAGACACACGAATGTCAAAACATCCAATCTCTGACCGTGAAGCAAGTCTGCAGACGTGCACACAAGTCACTACACAAAGTGAGGCAAATTTCTTTTCGCGAAAAGTTCATGTCTCTAGGAATCGTCCGTCACGATTCCCACAAGCGAAAATCCGGTGACCGACCCCGCAGGGAATGGAACCCGGATCGCCTTGGTGGGAAGCGAATGGTCTGATCGTTCGGGCCCCGAGGCCCCGATTTATGTTAAGGTATTTAGTCTTCCCTTAGACTTAAACATATACAAAACTCCTCATATTACAATTACTGCTGAATAATTACAAACACAAAAATTAATTATATGTACAATAGTGAGAATATTAAACTCACCGACGTTGCGTCAAGTCAACTACTACCAACAGTACATAAGAACACCATCCTGAAACAATACAGAAGAACACGAAAGGTTACCAATACAGGTTCTATGTTTAAAATAATAGACAAAATAAAAACTATCTCAGACAATATGATTTATTAAACACACAGTACTTATTCCAGTAAATAATATTTGTACGAGTTTAAAGACATCCATTCATACGGTAACAGAGACGGTAAATGACCTTGAGAATGATTCAGTTTAGTTTCTAAAGCCACGAAATACTGTATGCTGAATCGACGGACAGTTTTCTTACGTCAGGAAACTACAGGAAAAGTTCATATATGCGGCGCTGTCTTTCCGCTCAGTCGCCGAGGATGAACGAATGGCCCCGAGTATTTCTGAGGAGCGAGAAAGTTAACGCGACCCAGACGCTCGTGTGGGGAACGAAAGTACGGCCAAGAAGGGAGTAGGTGTTGGTTGGACCGACGTTTCAATATGTAGTGTATTATTAAATGCGGTTGTAAAACCTAGCCACAGTAAATCGAGAACGTTTTGAGGTCCTGATGAATTTTTATAGTCAGACAATTGCTGTACAGGCTGCTCTGAAACCAGTCAGTAATAATGATATTAAGTAGAATTTGGTCTTAGAACCGCTACACAAGATTAAATTATATTCGATCTCCTTCACTAATGTCGTGTCGAAAGCTTGGAATAGTTTTCTATATGAATTAAGTATTATCTTAGTCACTCCAGTGATAGAGAGGTTGAGGCTAGAGTTTTGAGAAGTTGTGTTTGTATAGCCTACTGCATATAATTCAACATTACCTCTTGTTGCCTAACTGCTTGTATGATTGGCAGTGAAATTACGCAATATAGTTCCATGTATTTTCCTAGTTAAATACGACAATACTGAAACAAAAGCAACCGAACTCGACATAATTGTATTTTATATAATTAACAATTTTTGTATCAAACTGTATACATTCTTACAGAGTGCACAGTTTATCTTAGACGCGCTAACATCACGTGACGTGTCCAGAGAGGTTAGACAGTTCCCGTCGTTAACCGTTCCGCGCGCAAAGATATGAATTGAGTGGAAATAGAACTTTAGCAGGGCTTTTTTAAGTGCTCTCTTTATCCCGAATCGCTTATACTACTGCAGTCGTATTCAGAGGTATCCCCCTCCCCCCTGTTTTTATGTGGTTTCACCGAGCGAGGTGGTGCAACGGTAAGACGTTGGGCTCGCATTCGGGAAGACTCGGGTTCGACTCCCGGTTTCAGCCATATCCTGATTTCGGTTGTATTGTATCAAGTTGTGTCACCGTCTCTAATGACCTCGCTTTCAACGAGACGTAATTTCATTTCATGTGATTTTATTAGGTATGTGTAAAGTAATAGCAAAAAAAATTCCTGGCTCCGCCCGGGATCGAACCGGGGACCCTCAGCGTGTAAAGTAGATGTGATAACTACTTTTTTTATAATGTTTGGTGCAGAGGCGAGGCGGAAGCTTCCGCATCATCACTGCACCAAACATTCCCCCCTTTAATTGAACTTTATTTTGAGTAACCCCAGTAACTTTCGTGAGACAATTCTTATAGAGACAATTTTGGAGACCATTTGGACGAACACAAATTAACACCCAGCCAGACCTGGGAATCGAACCCAGAACTCCTCGCACCAAAGTCGGTCGCTAAACCAACTGAGCCACGGGGGGTCGGCCCCACTACACCACGGAACCAACTTTAAAACCACTTTCAGTAACTACCCTGCTTATATATTTTATGACAATATGTAACTTGAAAATGAAGTTTTAACACAATGTATACTGGAGATGTGTCAAAAAGCGTAAACATTTAATTATAATTGGTAATAAAGCCTACTTAAAAAATGGAAAGGGATATTTCGTGTAGCTGGTAAAGACGCTGTGTGGAATGAATATGCAAATTATCTTGTACATAATTAAATCGTTTGAGTAGGTAGAGCGGCAATTTAAGTTTCATTCGGAGTAATTACGAGTAAAAACCTTTTTGAATTTTAGAGACCTCTTAGTGCAATGGTACATTTGGCAATTGTGATGTCATACATCAGTATATTTTGTATTCTTTCAGTTAAGTGTATTTATTTATTGTTATTTATTTTGCGGCTTCCAGGCTCAGTTAAGACATATTTGCCTTGTTTTCCACTGGACCCATTACATATGTTTACTCGTTTAGAAACAAGACCATACATTAAAAAAAATTATTAAAGTACATCCACAATTAAAACTAATGAGAACAATACAACACAAGTTATATCTACATACAATATGTCTAAAAATAGTGAGGGCAATAACTGAGGTTAACTGACAAGTAAGAAAGGATTACATATGGTTTGAGCCCGGAAAAATTCGCGGGTTCCCTGACCAGCAAGCTAGCCTCTAAGAATGTATGTTTTCTTAAGCAGACAGCAGCTGCTTATTAGCTGCTCGCTTCCACGGTCAAATGGGCTTGTGATTAGTTACTGGCTCAGTGATTTCCAGAAGGTGTCAAGTAAGTCAAGGGCCAATTGCGAAAGTGACACGAATTATAGCTTGTGTCGGAAAGAAAACGCGAATTTTTCAGTGCCCTACATACGGTAAAAACGTTCAGGGGCAGATTAGACGGTGGTGAAAGAACGGGATCACATTCACACATGTGTAAAGGGTTAACGGTGTGTGTTACCTGTTAATTAGTATACGTAGGTAAATGCATACAAAGCGAATACAGTGATGGCAACACTATGCATAAATAAAAAGGGTATGTATCGTCTCTACACATTTTAGACAACAGTGGCATCTCTTCCCCCAAAGTGTCAGAAGATTGTTTTATTACACCCTTAAAGGCGCCGTATACCATTCACTTCAAATGCTTTCTAATGTACAGGAAAACGCTTTATTTTACAAAAATATCCCACATGCGCCCATTGTGCTAATTTACAAAAAGAAAGCTCGTGCTATCTGTGTACGAAGCTCATGGATTGCTGGGACTATGTGGCCTTGAAACGATTCCAGACGAACCTTTGGCAGTACAGTGGAACCTCATTAATACAAACCTGAAGGAGATCTAAATTTTTGGAGTTTGTAATAATGAGGTTTGTGCTAACAGCTGCTCACAAAAACTCTGAACGTCCTGCAAATATATTTTAAGGCTATTTAATCCCAAAATTCTAGTTTCGTACTCCCATCTTGGTTTCTTCTAAGCATTGAATGTGATATTACATTGTTCGATGTATAAGGGAATATTTTTTTTTTTACTGAGAATTAAAGTAATATTTAATTTCTTATCTCATTCCAAGGGGAAAGGAAACAACTTTGTATTAACGAGAATTTTGTATTAACAGGGTTTGTATTAGAGAGGTTCCATTATATCTGTAAACGTTACGAAGCAATACCATTACTATATTGTGATCCAGTCTTTCGTCATGCTGAGTCCGAAATACAAAATGCTTACTCTCAATCAGTATAAGGAAAAAAAATTCTTTCCCCATTTAACGAGAGGCGTAGATATAATCATACGATAACTATGATGATAGAGAGTTTGCTACGCTGTTCCCTCAGACGTATTTTGTTTATCGCAAACTAATTTTGAAAACTCTAGAGTCGTGTATTAAAAAAAATTGGTACCGTTAACACGGCTAACTTTGTCTTGCAACCCGATTAACTATACCACCACATTGAATGCTCAGAACCGATTAAGGTTATAAAATGGCAGGAATTCGAAATAGGCCTGAATATTTAATATGCAACCATCAAATATCGACAGCAACATAAATCAATTTATGCATTATTCCGTGCCTAAAGAAAATCTGCAGCTTTATAAAACAAACTGCGTATTAAACATTACAGCACAAATATAGTAGCATGTATATTCACCTTCAAGTTCTCGAGCAATTTAGCAGTGCGTATTTTTTTTTTAACAGAGACAAGATATTTGTCTCTTGCTTGTTGTGTGTCCCAACATTCTGAACGCCGTGTGAAGTTTTTATCAAATTTTGTAATGATTATGTTTAGTGTTTGCACGTCATGATTATGTTTAGTGTTTGCACGTCATGATTATGTTCAGTGTTTGCACGTCATGATTATGTTCAGTGTTTGCACGTCATGATTATGTTCTCTGTTTGCACGTCATGATTATGTTCAGTGTTTGCACGTCATGATTATGTTAAGTGTGTGCACATCATGATTATGTTTAGTGTTTGCACATCGTGATTATGTTTAGTGTTTGCACATCATGATTATGTTTAGTGTTTGCACGTCATGATTATGTTTAGTGTTTGCACGTCATGATTATGTTCAGTGTTTGCACGTCATGATTATGTTTAGTGTGTGCACATCATGATTATGTTTAGTGTGTGCACATCATGATTATGTTTAGTGTTTGCACATCATGATTACGTTTAGTGTGTGCACATCATGATTATGTTTAGTGTTTGCACGTCATGATTATGTTAAGTGTTTGCACGTCATGATTATGTTTAGTGTTTGCACGTCATGATTATGTTTAGTGTTTGCACGTCATGATTATGTT
>PNEQ01029988.1:0-18377 GCA_003012365.1 Medauroidea extradentata | reverse complement strand
TATTTCATCATGTTTCGGATGTGCCAGTAGTCACGTCTGCCGCCCTCGAAGGGTTAAGACGCAGTTGGGACAGGTATCTATGACGTAGGTTCGGCGGTTTTCCCACTATGAGCCACCCGGGCTTTGAGTCATCGGCCAGCCCTCAAGGTGTTACGAAACAGCCGCCGACCACTGGCCTCCAGGAACATGGCACGCAACAGTATGTTCAGCTTTTGAGCCATAACAGTTAGTCAAGTTGTATTATCAAAATGTTCTCTTCGACAAAGCATAGGATATATTGTTTGTAAACAGCTTGACATAAATCATAATGGAATCATTCATTAATTTATCATGCAGAATCATTGCAAAATAATTATTGAAAGATTACCTATAATTCTCGTGCGATGATTCTACATGACAAATTAAAAAAAGATTCCATTGTTATTTACATCACGAAGTTTACCAAGAATATAGCCTATGCTTAGAGGCACTATTATTTCGCGTATTCATCTAGTAGCAGCCTAGACTTCTCAGTCCTATACACGAACTGGGCATTGTCGATTGTTCATTGGCTTCTAACCGTGCATGCGCGTACCACGTGATTCCACCACGCGATATTTCCTTATTTATTACTAGTTTGCACTCGTCAAATGTGTATCAAAACAATTGTTGTCCAATCACAGTGATGACAGAGAAGTATACTTTGTTGACGTTCAACCTGACCTGAAACCAATACGCGAAATAATTGTGCCTGTACCTATGCTTTGTCGAAGAGATAGTTTTGATAAAACAATTTGAATAATTTTTATGGCTCAAAACCTGAAACTACAATAAAATTGTTTAACACTCCCCCTTAAGGCCCTGATATTTAATGTTAGGTTAAAAATGATTATTTCAATATTTGTTTACAGCCGTATTGCCATCTGTCCCGTCTGAAGATACAGTATAGTTGCCAACTGCTAGAATGAAACCGTATTCCACACCACATATTGTAGATTGACAAATGGTCTAGTTCGAACGCGGCGAGAGGCAGATAGATACTGTGGTGTGGCGTGCAGTGTCGACACAACCAGGGCGTGTGTGAGGAACAGCGGGCGGGACTTTACTATTTGTTTACATTCACCGAACGAGACATTTTTTTTTCTCCTCACATGGCGTTTGTATGCTAACCAAAGCTCTTTCCGCGTATATTTAACAAGTCGTAAGACGTTTTGGTTCGGCCGCTTGGCTTAGCAAAGTTCCTAGTCGGTGGGACAGGGTATCCGGGTTAGATTCCCGGCCGGGATGGTGCAATAACACCCTCGCCTCCAGGATGTTCTTCCTGCGGCCGTCAATTGACAAATATCAGAAAGTAGAAGCGATGATAAAAAAAATTTGAATTGCTCTCGTCTTCCTCTTTATGGAAACACCTCATATCTATACTCTGTCCATTCTAAGGTTGCAGCTAATTCCATCAAATTTAACGACGATAACACTTTTGCACAACGTAAATTTCATTTGAAATATTGAAGTATACAAGGTAACTATGCTACGACTCAATCCCAATGCGAGGAATCAAGATATGATTCAATTGCTTTGATTTATTTAATTAGCAATTTTTATTTCTGCTGCAACCTTAGATTGGACAGAGTATAGAATTTTGCTGTGAAGCGATACCCCTCACCTGCTACTGCTGTAACCTATCGATTCGACAAGTATTTCCGCCTTCGTTACGCCAGATAAACCATCTTCCTTCACGTAGGGACCTGAACAATTCGCGTTTTGGTTTAGGCACCCGCTAAGAATTCTATCAACTCTAAGCTTGCGTCACTTTCGCAATTAGTAGGGACCCTTGTTTTTCGCGTAAAGAATTTTGCCACAGTTTGTTTCAGTCGCTCATGTGCACATCTGCAATTCTGCTTCACAGTTATTGGCAGCGTGTCTGTGCGATGAGCCATATCTCATTTGACTACGCCAATTACAATAACATTCATTCAACGCCACACGTCTGTGATTTGCCAGAAGAAGCCCAAGGCTCGTGAGAGCTAAAATATCCATTCACTGACCACGAAGCAGAACTGCAGATGTGCACCTAAGTCACCGAAACAAAGTGAGGCAAAATTCTTTTCGCGAAAAACAAGGGTCGCTAGCAATTAGCCTTCGATTTATTTGACACTTCCTGGACGTATCTGAGCCAATAATGAAAATGTAACTAATACAGGCCTACATCGCTTTAACAGCAAGTAGCTAATAAGTAGGGACCGGACGCGGATTCAATGACCTTCATGTTAGAATGCACCACTCTGTGCATATACTCAAACCCCGAGTATTTGTCGACCAGCTGCTACTCACTGGAACAACAGACAATGAACGAATAGACGGGGCTTGAATATGCATAGGACAATGGATTCTAGCATGCAGGTAATTGAATCGGCGAAATTTTCCGGCCCCTACTAATAAGCAGCTGTTGTCTGCTTGAGTTCACAGATATTCTTGCATGCTAGCCTACAAGTCAGTGAACCCGTGAATTTTCCCGATCTCAACTGTCACGTAAACTTACACTTGAGACTAACTTTTGAATTATAACATTGCAGCGTGTTTTAGAGAAACGTTTTGTGACGATACTATCAAACTTATCCTGAATATGTTTGCCTGATAAATGAAAACACATTCCAGACTGTAACTTAACTATATTTACCAAACAGCACGCATGCCATAAATACGCCTTCAAAGCCAGCCATCACAGTAAAAAAATGGCGCTTAAATAACTGGTGCACTTTCAATAGTAGTTCTGTGTGTTTTTAACGGTAGCTAGGTGCATGCAGTTTTCATCATCGCAGGCCACTATTTAAGCGTCGTGTGTTGTTCATTGATGGTGGAGTGAGTCAGTGAATTTCACTTTAGGTCTAGAGATAATAAAACCTTCATGTCAATTAGTTCTCACATGAACTATAACTTATCACTTGAGAAGCAGGCGTGACTTAAAACACTCGGTCTCAGTTATGAAACTAACGCACCGTAAACAGGGGTGTCTTTGGCGTCGTAAAATTGTTGGTTTCTGTGTCGTTTAGAGAAAATAAACTTTCAAACTTTAAATGCTCTTGCCTCTCCAGGGCGACGGGAGGGAGTACAGCCCTGTGCCACGTGTGCTTATGCCCAAAGGACAAACGACTGTAATTGCACACGTCATGTGATTATAAACATGCTTCATTTTTAATAGTGTATGGACCTAAAATAAAACTTAGATAATAAGCGACACTGCATACTTTGTCAGTTAAAGATATGGTTTACTTGCCAAATTACAATTTTTTTACATCTTAAAAAATTACAGTATCAAACGTAAATATGTAAACATATTACATATGTCGTATTGTGTAATTAATATTGCTTGTTTAGGGGCAAGGAAAAATTTAAATAAAGAACTTTTTTTAGACCTACTATAGCCTATACTATGTTAAAATTGGTAATAGCAAACGTTATTTTTAAAAATATTATATGTTTATCGCAAATTAAACTTAAAAATTTCAAAACTATACTTGCACACACCATAGTACGTATCGGAACGGATAGTCTTATTCAGTGTAATGTAATTTGCTTCATCGTCAAATGATCCACGTACGTATATATATTAAGTTGACTAAAGTCACTCCAACGGTCCACAGGAATCCTTGTTAACGGTATAGATTTTGTCCTGGTGAGAACGGGTGGAACACATCCCTTGTATATAGGCCTAAACATGTTTTATGTAACACTGTTTACAAAAAATTACGACGCGTCACAACCGGATTGACACCTCCATAAAATTTAAATTCCCCATATTTACCTAACAATCTTAAGCTGACAGAAATGTTTCAAGTTATAGATTAATTAACTGAGCACATAATTATTACGTAACATCCCCACGAACGCTCCATAACCGGTGAATTGATTATAAATGATGTACCTGAGGATAAAACTATTGGTTGTAACATAATTAAGGCTACACTTAATAAATTCAATTTTCAACGAGGAGAAACGAGTTATACTAGTAAAAAATGTTATCCAGTTCCTCTTGCTTCCTTTCATATTTTATGCCTGGTAGTTTTACACTTATAATTTTCTTCAATAAATGTGAGTTACTGAAGAAGTTTGCATGTCGATGAACGTAAACCAGCCTACTACAATCACGCCCTCTAATCAGAAATATTAAAACCTTCATTCCTTCACAATATTGAGTTGTAACGAAAATATTACTGTAGTTAAGGTAAAAACAGCAATTCAATATAATTTAAAACTATACGTTGTTATATCATAAAGTTTTCCTGCTTATGAATTTGTATTACACCCCCTACATACATATTGAATGTACAGTACTTGAAATAAAATTTGTACAATAATTTCTCAAGTAAGCCTCCTCTAACATAACCAAATATATAGGCAAGGTAAAGCGAGCTCCAAAAGAATATGTGACAGTGTGACATGTCTTCAAATATATTCGGTAGTAACCGACTAACTTTATTTTACAGAAAAGTTTGATGAACACATTTAGTTAAATATTCGTCCTCCAACTTTATTGTGACATATAATTGGATAAAAAAACTGACCGTGTTAAGAGGGCCTTGCGGATGATTTAAGAATCAGTTTAAAAGCTACTGATTAAAAATATATATTTATTTAAACGTTTAAAATTGTGTGCTGACGAGAGTCACAGATAAATTACAACCGGAAGAGACGCCTAAATCAACTCAAAGACTGCAACCCAATTGAGTGTCTTGCGCTAAGGGGCAGTGAGACATTGAAAGAATGAGTGGACGTTGCTGATAAATGTATTTCCAGGCCTCAAATGTTCCCAATAGTTTAAGGAAACATGGCGCCTTTAAAAAAATCTATGCATCTCATTTCTGTTGTCGATCAGTTTGTGGATAGGCACAGACGGATACCCGGAATTTATAGTGAACATAAATACGTTCTGTGTATATACATCAACTTTACAGCAAATTAAAATCTGACACATTCCAAAAATTGGAGGCACCGGAGGATCCTTAGCTAGGGCGAAATTTCCATACTTCTATTCTCGTGCCATGGTCGGTGGAATTGTTTGGTCCCATAGTTACATACGTAGACCTATTTGTTGCTTACTGCACGGCAATCCTCTTAAATTTCGCCTCAAAGTGATTGGTTGAATTCAAAAGGAATCACTCATTTTCACAGAGGGAGGCACTAATTCCGGTAACTACCGATAGACATGCTGTTAGAGATGGAAGATTTGGTCGAGAAGATGCTTCGATGTTTCGGTATAGGAATCATACGAAAATGCAATGAGTAAAAAAAAGGGGGGGAATAATACGTAAGCGGTAGGTACATTCATCAGCTAACGTTGAGGTGTGTTAAAAATGCATGACGTGAGAGTAAGAATAAACTAGCAGCGATTGAAACTAACCGTTATTGCTACAGCCACGGGTTTGGCGCATAAAAAAAAATTTGCATCAGTTAGTATCATTGCCGTACTCGCACATCGGGTGCTTTGCTCATTGTTATTGGCAGCGTGTCTTTGTTCCAACACGTCTCTAATTTGGCTGCACCAATCAGATAAAGATTGTTGTGACACACAGACCTGTGATTTGCCAGTAAACCCCGAGACGAGTGAGAGTTAAAACATTCACGAAGCAGAGTTGCAGAGGTGTACGAAAGGCGTTGAATCCAAATTGCTCAAAAATAGTTTACAATTATTGTGAATTATGTCTGTCTTGAAATGCCCACACCATAACTGGACTCTAGCATTGTAAAAGTTGTTTTACTAGGCCTACCTTACCCTAACTCGTGTACGTTATTTTGGCCTCTGGCACTCCATAGTTTTGGCAATGTGGGACATCATGGAAAGATTAGAGGAACTTCTATAGCCTACATAAATGAGGCTTGCTTACTCCCAAGTGTCTCCTCATAAATGTCCTTGGAGCGCGAGTTACGGGCGCGGTGAGGATGGATGTACTTACATTACCTACTCTCAAGTACTTCCAGATGAACTATGCAGACGTCTGTCAGCCAGAAAGACAGTATGAAGTCATCGAACTAAGGGCGTGAAATTATCCATACATCCTGAAATGAGGCTATTGGTATCAAAATGAGCTATCTACTGAAATTGAGATATTGACACCAATGAACTGTACTACTCCATAAATAATTAATCATGTTTGGTTTTCTTGGGTACTCACATATAATTTATGTTGAATAAGTAAGAAAAAATCCATCCTGATAGTGTGGGTGACTTCTACTGTACATTTTAGCACAGTGGAGATAGATTCTTTTGATACCAATAGCCACAAATGCAAAATTCAAAGTGCGTTCCTATCGCCGTTGTGCACATATAATTTTTTCGACTCAGTTGATAAAGTCTTAAGTGAACTTCTGAGATGCTAGAGACCCGGATATTGAACGAATTCCTTTGAAGAGAAGTATATTTCAAACTCCTGTACATGTTAGTTACCTTCGCGATAAAATCACTGCTTACTTTCCTCCCTTCTATTCACGGAGTTTAAATGTGGCATACATTTTTTAAATAAATGACTTCCCGTTACATCAATCTTAAAGCTAACTTAACTCTTTTAAACAATAACGTTATATAAACGAAGACCTCGGGAGTAAATAATTTTAATCCACATTGTATGGCAGCCGTTGTACAAAATTTTGTCTGTAAATTTAAAATAAATACTTATTTACAAAATACGAAGGTAGTTTATTTTAAACCACATAATTAATTAGACATTTGTATAACGCTTCTGTCTAGATTTGGCGTACTTTATTACACCTAAGCTGAAAACTACAGAAACGACGGTTATCATTGTTTACTCTTGAGGGGCTTCAATTTACGCTACCAAGAAATATTGACATACAAAGGTATTTTTAAAAGCATTATTTTCTAATATGATAACGTATGTTTTGAACTATTTTTAAAGTATATTTTAGTATTCGACATTAACATCGGTAATGTTCCTCAATGTATTAGTTTCACTGATGCAATTTTACATGGCCTACATTTTTTTTAAAGAATTAGGCCTACCTTTCAAGTAGATCCCGTGACGATTAATTTAAGTTTTTTAAAATAAATTTTTACATCTAAAATCTGTGACTATGAACTATGTATAGGCAGTACACCTAAATATTGATGCTTACGTTTTCAAAACCTCTTTGGGATCTCAGAACGAGTTAGAAGGAAGTCAAAAGTGTTTCAGACTGGGGTTTCATTGTCTGGCATACTGGCATGTTAGTTGGAAACTCAGTACACCAATTTAGCATATCCCAATCATGGTATGTTGGCCGTGATCTTAGAAACAGATCGTGCATCTGAGCTCAGTGGGGCCAAAGTTATGTGAAGAGATTTTGGTCAGCGCTTCCTACCACAGAGCCTTGGCTTGGGCAAGGATTGTAGTTTGTTATATTAAGTTAGATGGGGTTAGTCACCTGTCGAACCTATATACATGCCTCCACTGACTTTTTTGTTGAGCTCACAGACCATTAATGTCGTCATCTCAATGCAGGAAGTGGATCTTATCCGAAAGCGATATTGTTAAATATGACTGAATTCCGTCTATCATAATTTAACATGTAAATCCCTGGCTTTGCCCAAGTAGGCAGCGCTCTTAACAGGGTTATAAAGCGCATCACTTCGAGCTGAGAAGGCAATGTGAAGGTAAATGGAGATCAAAAAAGTTTATGCAGATTATTGATGTTTTGACATGCAATTAAGGAAAAATACAATTAGCTGAAGTTCGTTAACATTTTTACTAAAAATGCAAATGCAGATAATAATAATAGGTACTATATTTGAGCAAATTTGACATCTCGCAGAAAATGAAGTAACGAGTGTATTGAAAAAATAGAAACTAGAAAAGTTACCTACCATCATCGTTCGTAGCCGATTTGTAGAACGAATAGTTTCTCCCGTATATAATTTATATGCATTCGCTTGATGCACCGTAACAATTATATTTAGCTGGAAAAATTTTATTTCCCATCCACAAATCCTACAACTCCTGCAGACCTGTCAGGCAGCAAAGGGTTCCAGATGTCCGTTGGCTCCGCGCAATATCGGTCTAACGTACAATGTTAGGTACCCACGCAAGGCAACATGCATCTGGAAATTCCTACAGTTGTTTTACTCCCCCTTAGTTACAGCTACAGCACTGGTGATGGGTGACGTGAAGTAAGTATAGGTCATTCGGGTTAAAGTGAGCACTAGAAATTTAACAGTTGAAAATTATCACTAGCCGTTACTGCATATAATTCAACACTAGCTATAGTCCCATTACTGCTTGTGTGGTTGGCAGCGAAATTACGCAATATAGTTCCGAGTGTTTCCTATTTAAATACGGGTATACACATACAAAATCAACTGAGTTAGACATAATTGTAATCTAAACAATTAATAAATCCTGTTTATTGAAATTTATCGATCCATACTGACTACACAAGTTATTTTACACGCGCAAACATCAAGTGACGTGTCCAGAGGTTAGACATTTTCCGTCGTCAGCCGTTACGCGCGGGAATATACGAATTGGCTGAAAATTGAACTTTATCAGGGCTTTTTTGAGTGCTCACTTTATCCCGAACAGCCTATAGTGAGGATGGTGCAGCGCCAGTAGGAGAGGTAGGTAGGTGAAGCGGGAGATACTCTTGAAAACCCGCCGACAGACGACATCATCCGGCACGATGCCCGCGTGCGAAAATCCGCGCCGACTCCGCCGGTAATCGTACCATATCGTCCTGGTTGGGAGGCGCGCACTCTCGCCGCTGCTCAAACCACAAGTCTGAGGGTCGGGAAAAGGCCCTAACGGTTGACTTTCCTCCGAAGTACAGGGCCAATCAGAAGTAGAAACACGTGTAATCTGGAGCTAAACGACTGTGATTCGAGGGCAGGAACTTGAACTTACTGCAGTTATATGCCTAATAATTCCATCACGTTATACGGCATTACATCAGAGTCAGAACCAACTCTAGCAGCATCTGTTAGCATTTACTGAGCGTTCCACTAACTAGAGGTAAACAAAGCTTGTTTTGGAATTGAACTAGGAATTCTCCGAAAACTGGATAGGTAAGGGTAGCGACGCAAAATGACCTTGACTTTAAATAAAAATTCACAGGCGAGCTACTATACTCTATCCAGTCTAAGGTTGCAGCAGAAATAATAATTGCTAATGAAATAAATCAAAGCATTTTAATTTTATTTTGATTCCTCGCATTGTGAGTGTGCCTAATACAGTTACCTTATATTTTTCCCAATATTTCAAAAGAAATGTATGCTGTACAACAATTTTATTGTCATTCACTTGCATGAATTAGCTGCAACCTTAGAATGGATGGCGTATAGTCCCACACCACAAACTCATGCAATATGATTTTGCTTCATATGTGTGTTTACTTTTAATAAATTGAGAGGAGAGAGAGAGAGAACGTAAGAGAGAGACAGAGAGATTATGTGTTGGTTCATTTACACATTTTTTCCAGGCATACGCTGTTATATTTTATAAATCTCTCTCTGTAGGTTATTGTTTACTTCTGACTTCCGAAGCGCGTACTGCCCTATAAATTTTGATCACATTTCGCATTACAGTTATCCATCTTAAAATTTCGTAATGAACCAGAATACGGATTTTGTTTGGTCGAATTGATATTCACAGTGTATATGAATGCACACATATTCTCATAAAATGTAAGGAAACACAAAATATATTTGTCGTGTAAACGAAATACCGCCATGCCTGTGCATCGTAAGTCGGCAAGGTGCAGTGAAATGGAAAGGAAATTAGACATCATTACAAGCAGTGACTCGTCGAGAAGACATCGTGATTGTATATAATGCCATAATACAGACTTATTACGTTATTTCTGTGATTCTATAATGATGCTGTAACGTATACAATTGTACAAAAATGCCGTTATTAGAAATTGAGAAATATTGAAAGATTCGTATTTAACGATCTGAAATTAACAATTATTTTAAAGGAAATATTGGAAACAAACAAAAAATGCATAAAAAATGTACAAGCAAAATTGTTGTAGCACAGGTGTTTCTAACATATGAGTATAATTCGTCTGTCTTAAGTAAGATTTATACGTTATAAGAAAGTATATGTGCCGTTGCTATAGTATTTCAAATTGATATAAATTAACGCCGGTTTATAAATCTGGATCTCCGAATCTGCAGAAATAAAAACACTAATGTAATGAATTTTGAAAGAAATTGTGTTAAACACAAAAATATTTCTTAAAATTCAAAGATAGCGCAATTACACGTCTCATCTGACGAAAAAAAGAAATAAAATTTATCCGTTCGAATGTTCCCTATTTAAATAAGTTGCGACTTGGCATTTTAAATTATAGCGATATATGTATTTACCGATAAGTTACTACATACTGGGAATATATTTCTAAATAATCGCCAGTAGTGTTTTCCTGGAAAACATTTCTTTTGGTACTTTAAAATCCCTTAACTGTAGAAATTATTCTTACATGTAACATTTTATTTTTCGAAACTAATATTAAAATAGTTCTTAAAGCAAACTAACAATTCTTAAAACACATTTTTAATAATTACGTTTCCTCAGCATAAACACAATAACGTAGTTTTAAAGCAAACGTCACATTAAAAAAATAAGCAATTGGAATATTTTTTTAGGCTGTGAGCTGTTAAACCAGCTATTTCTGAACAGCTCTGCTTACATACAATATAGTGAAGTTTCAAGGAAAGTCAACTCTTAAATGACCCTGCTTTACAGCTGTTACTTCTGGTTACCACAAAAAAGATATAAGTGTATATATATTCATATATATATATATATATATATATATATATATATATATATATATATATGCATATATACACACACTTATATATAGCCTACATAAGAATGCCGATCACCAAGCTAAACAGATCTTGGAGTACACAGAAATCATCATTAAGAATACATTAAGTGGATCATCGAAGTCAGAAAAGACCTGAAGGATGCTAACATAACAGACTCAAAGCAAGGATATGGATACATATATGTTTAAGAAGGGGAGCAAACTAGAAATGCTGAAAATGTAGGAAATATTTTACAGATGCTAAATATTCTGGGTAGAAAGTGCATTAAAACTGCAGTATTGGTTCACATTCGAAAACTCTAGTGGGACTTCCACCCGAAAAATGTATAGTATGTGCTCCCCTCTTTCAGCTTCAAAAAGTTCTAAAAATTCGACCCTGATGTTAAATGATATCCGGCGAGGCTCAAATACTTGTCGAACCTACATATATGCCATTTCTGACTTGTCCGTTTTCTCAGTGGGGCTCATACCGCTACAGGATCTTTTGGGGTGCCTTTCAAATATACTGAAACTGTGAATAAATTAATATTTTCGCCATGAAAAACCCTTAGAAACATAATCTCATATTATTATTTTCCAACGTTTTTAGTCCTGTGGCAATATTCTTCTATTTACAAAGCAGAAAATGTCTGAAAGCGCTAAGCACCGCTGAAAAATAAATTAACGAGGTTCCCTACCTGCCCTTCAAATGCGTTGCAGCAAGTTACGAGTATTTTATTTTAAACGAAACCATTTAACGCGCATTATATTTGTATAGCTACGAAAAGATCACACACTTCAAATTACGTCGCTGTAATTTTAACAAATTCTGCGTGTTTATTGGAAACATCATTTTCGGACCCCTCAAAATTGCCAAAAAAAAATGGTTTTCCTAACTGTCGTATCTGAAAAAAAAATAGCCACCGGATTCTAAAAACACAGCTATAGAAACAAGCGTTAGACTTTGAACTATGTTCCTCACATTTAAAATGTTGTTACCGCTTGAAGTCCCACAGGAAGAAGGATAATAGTGAAGCACTGCACGTGAGCTGAGTAGCGATAGTCGGACAATGGTACTCTTAACCCTCCTGCCTCTCACACACAAACGCAGTCTCTCTAGGAAGGTCCCTTAACATGTATATCCCCATTGTTGCTCACGCCACGGCTGTCAGATTGTCCGCTCCTATTACGGTGTTGCTGCAGAATGAAGAATTAATTAAAAGCGGCGAGGAAAGAAGCAGATGAATTATCCCGCGGGAGGAGAGGAGAGGAAGCCTGACAGCGGTTTTCACGCTCGTCAGTTACGCGAGCCACTAGTCAGCCCCCTCCCCCCCTTCCCTTTACCATTCAACTTCGACCACCTCGCCGCGAGCTAGTGAGTTATCTCACACATAACACTGCGACAACCTCTAGTGAATATATTTCTTTTATGTGGGTGGCGCCACGTAACTTATTCCCTCTTCCCCCGAGTTGTTTACAGCTCTTTTGGCCGTTTATCGCAACCTATTGTCCAACCGTCACAGTCCTTAGCCTATATTTGCATATCCTCCTCCACTTCTTTCTATTCTACAAAAGGTCTTACTATGTTTCTCTTATACGGAGGTTGTCAAACAGCATGACTAAATCTCTTCACTCATACCTCACCTTGCGGTTCGTACAGTAGCTAGAGACTCGCCTGCCACCAAGGCGATCCGGGTTCGATTCCCGGCGGGGTCGGTCTCTGGATTTTCGCATGTGGGAATCGTGCAGGACGATACCACTGGTAGGTTGGTTTTCTTGGGGACCTCCCGTTTCCTCTGCTCTTTCATTCCAGCTCTGGTCCATACATCGTGTCACCCCTTACCAGCACTTAAGACCTAGATGTTAAGTGCTGACCAAAATATCTTTACTTCTTACCTCACCTCCTCACTACACTCTGTCCACTCTAAGGTTGCAGCAGAAATAAAAGTCGCTAACGAAATAAATCGAAGCATTTGAATAATATTTTGATTCCTCACATTGGAATCGTGCCACAACACAGTTTCCTTGTATTTTCCAATATTTCAAATTAAATTTATGCAGTGCAATAATTTTATTTATTGTCATTCACTTGAACGAATTAGCTGCAACCTTAGAATGGATAGAGCATGGTCACTTTCTTTTTCTCTCCGTATTCTGTGGTAGCATAGAAGATATCGCACTGTCAAAGTAATAAGACAACTCAAAAAATGCGCAGTTGAGTTACAGCCATAACTTGGTCAAGTATGCTTTGCTCTTTAAATTTTCTCTGTCCTTTATATTGGAACATATAAAACAATGTTTTACTATACGCAAAGGTCAAACTTGCCCTTGCTATTGTGACATTTTAAAAAGTGAACTTGGTTATATTTAAGCTTTCGTAATCATAATGTGATATTGAGTAATTTAGGCTATCCAACTTTAAAGAAATCAATCAACTTCGAGTTCAAAAATGTGCCCAAACTTTGAAAGTGTTCTCATTGCAGATGACTACGTCTAGCTTGTGGCTGTATTGCTTGGACGGTGCGATATGTAAAGAAATAAGCTGGGAATTCGATAAATGCGGAGCCAACTTTCGAAACCAAACATGTCCGTCTTATTCAATTTTACAGGAAAGCGAGAAAAACTGATATGTTACGATAACGAAAATGAAAGGTTTATTGCTGTACGTTAATTTAACTGGTAAAATATGGCTAGTTACCGTGAGACAAGGTGAAATTGAATCAAGAATTTGCAAAAGGGACCAAGTCCAAGTGAGTAGATTGTCGGGAAACCACATAAAACTTATCAATGTGGATCTGGAAATAAAACGGGTTATCAATAATGGATAACCTGAAAGCACAGTGTGTGTGGAATAATATGAAACATAATTCACACAAAAACTCTTTTGTCTTTTATTTTTTGTAAACTAATAGAGTTAGTTGACTTCGTATCTTTTGCAAATGAAATAATGTGCATTATAACAATGGCACATAAAGCATTATGTATTCAGTAGATATTAGTGCAATGTTGTATATTCTAGTGACAGACTAATAATACGTCACACGGAAACATGTTTTGCAAACACACCACCTGATACCTTATACCCATAAAGCAACGCTATGTATTACACTATCAGAAGAAACATAATGTCATTGGTGTATATTATTGTAACCTTGGTATATGCTAACGAGAAAACTATCAAACAACATGGAACATATTCTTCAATCACAATAATATAAGTCATGAAAAATAATGCACCATTGCGACATTCACCGACATGTCTATTGGTCATGGCAGGCCAATGTAGTATATTGTCGTAGAATGTGACCGCTTCGTCACGAGTTGCAACATAATGCAAACATTTTAGAATGCCTTCAAGTTTTGATTTTTTTATTGGTGCAGTTTCATTTCTGTAGGCTTTGTTTGTTGGCATTACAATAGGTCTCAACTGTCCTGGGATATGATAGCAGTATTCATCATCTGAAAAGTAACAAAACTCTTTAAAATAGAGCATCGAAATGCCCTTGTAATGCCCATATAATTTGTCATTAACAAAAGATACCAATGGTCCCAATTCCTGGACTAGGCACTTTTGCAAGTTCCACATATATTTACTAGCTTGTTTAACGTATTTCTTTTATAGTACTTGTTTCCTTCTGTTGCTGACAGCCAAGAGAATACTTTGGAGAGTCGGAATCTCTTATAACCTGAATTTGCTCAAAAAGTGGACTTGGTTCCTTTTGCAAATTTCCGATTCAATTATATTTCGTTTGTTGTTAAAGAAAACAATGACCATGTCTAGTTCTGAATGAATATTTTGAACATGCCTGACTTTAAAGGTTAGTAAACTTGCGAGAGGCAACATGGCGTAACTCTACGTCATCCAGTAGTAGCAGCTGATGTGTATTTTTTAAATGCATGATTACAGTGGGGTGGACACGTCTGGTTTTGAATGAAAAGAAAAAAATTTCGCCAGCTTTTTAATTGTGAGAGGTACTTCTATAATTAAATATGACTGTATGTTCGTGTGTTACTCAGATACCTTACATAGAAAATGTTTAAATATAATGTTCATTATTCTACGTTCTTCTTTAGACGTAATTGGGGACCTGAATTCTTAAGTCATGCTAACTCCAAAATCTAACCATTAGCAAAAAAGAGGTAGTATCTTCATTGTGTGCATTTATTTCTATCCGAAATATGTTACTAATCACAGTAAAATTATTGTATTTTGATTAGTAATCAATTCAAGATAGATATATATGCAAAGTAAGAAGATAATGACCTTTTATTGATATTTCTTACAGTTTGGAGTTAGCGTGGTTTGGAATTCAGGTCCCCGAAGGGCGGTTATTGAATGCAAGCGAAGACCCTCATCATGAAGAGATGTCCGTGTTCATTGTCTTACCAGGGCGTGTTTCTGCAGTGGACTTAGTCGTCGTGTCGTGCTCGCACTGTGGAATTATACAAGTTTTATCTGTGCGGTTTCCCGTCGTGATGCCAACTTCCGCGAGCGCAGACTGGCAGAGGCTCCTCCGTGCACTTTCTTCCGTCTCGAAGCGTGGTGTCGGCCTTGCGTCAGGCTATCAGGCGCTGAGTATAAAAAAGCTTCAAAATATAGTGTATTCATATACATACTACAATATTTTTAGATCTTTTCAAATTTCTAAATGAAGGGTGAAAAACTTAAAATGTATTTTAAACGAATACTTTTAAACCTGCTGAGATATCTAATTGATTCTTACAAGCTTTCACAAATACTTAAAACCTGCTTTCATTGTGTTTTTCCCAAAAGGCCGTTAAGAAAGGCGCTGAGAATAAAAAAGGGTGTTCAACGACCGGCCTGCTGGACTCCACAGTCCTGTGTGCACACTTAGCCCTCAGCTAATTGTTCATTGTCTGCTGCTCCAGTGAGTGGTATCACTGTAGTCAGTGAGTATTCTCGTGCACGTTTACTATTGGTTCAGAGTCCTCAAGGGCAAGTTCAGTTAACAGTAACCTAATAATGAAAGTAACTCACATGAACATGACTTTGAAATCTAACTTATCTTCAAATTAATCCGCGAAATTTCCGAGTTTCAAATTTTGTACTGGGAGATAATAAATTAGGTTAGTTCAATACTATAAAAAGGTTTCAGTACATAATAAGATCGCGAGGATTTCATGTTAACGCTCTTTAAAAATTCAACTAACTGAACACAAAACACTAAAATTAAGTGGTTGCCATATAAACATGAATACTTAAATTTACTGTACGAATCCAAAAGTTTAGAACTTACACAAGGAGGAATAAGGTTTAATGTAATACCTCATCCAGTTATAAAACAACACTTCTTATCGTTACAAAAATTCCAGTCAGGCACAGGAAAATACTTAAAATAGAGAAAATGTCGTCCTTTTCCCGGAAGTCTGGTAATCCCAGTCCTGTGGTTCTTGTAGAGGGAAACAGTCGAGATCTGCTCCACACCAGACGTAATCACAACGTCCCTCCGACGTGTACCGTCAACTATGTTACTGTGCCTTGAGTAGACGTGAGTTGGTCAAGTATAGGCGGTTCGGGATAAAGTGAGCGCTCAGAAAAGCCCTGCTAAAGTTCTATTTTCAGACAGTTCATATCTTTCCGAGCATAACGTCGAACAACAGGAAATGCCTCACCTCTCTAGACACGTCACTTGATGTTTGCGCGTGTAAGATAAATTGTGCACTCGGTAGGAACCTATACAGTTTGATAAGATAAAGTTTATTAATCATATAAAACACAAATATGTCGAATTCAGTTGATTTAATTTCAGTGTTGTTGTAGTTAAAATCGAAAAATAAATGAAGCTATATTCGGTAATTCGCTGCCAACAGTTGGCCCTACAGCGAGTAAGGTAACTATTGTTAAATTATATTTGAATTATACGTAGTAACAGCTAGTGATTTTTTCAAAGGTTAAATATTTAGTGTTCATTTTATCTCAAACGACCTTTAATAAAGTCTCCTGGAGGAATTTCGTTTTCAGCTATTCCTATTTTTCCACCACGTGCCATCAGAAACGTTGCTTTGTGACTTGACAAACCAATGGTAGGCTATGCTGTGTACACCGAGCGTGTTGGGGTAGTGAGAAGACTCGGGTTTGATTCCCGACTATGGCCATCCTTAGTGCTGTTTTCCCTGGTTTCCCGAAGTAGCTTCACTAGAACGCTGGGATGGTTCCTCAGCAAAGGCCATGGCCGATTTCTCTTTTAATATCTGTCATTGTGTCAAACTGTGTGTTGACGTTGCCGTCTATGATGACCTAGCTTGTCGTTGAGACGTAAGTAAAGCCTACTTACGTTACCTGTGCCGTGTACCTTGTGGGGTGAAGACTTTGTCCTGTGGATAGAGCTATACTTTTGTGGCGAAATGATGTTTGCACAATGAAGTTTCAGTTCCTTATGTGCACACCTGCAGCTTTGCTTCATGTCCAGTCATTGGATGTTTTAACACTCACTTGTCTCTGGGTTCTACTGACCAATCACAGACGTATGGAGTCACAATAACTTTATTCTGATTGGTGAAGTCAACTGAGAGACGTGTCTGAACAAAGACACGCTGCCAATAATCATGAAACATAGCTGTCGATGTGCACGTAAGGGATTGAAACAAAATGGCGCAGAAAACGTTTTGCGGCAAACTCGTGGCTCTACCTATGGATAGAGGCAATATTATTTCTCGTATTGATTCTAGGTCAGGTTGAATGCCAATAATGTAAACTTCAATACGTCTTCTGTGATTAGACGACACTTGTTTCAACACATCTTTGACGACTGCAAGTCAATGATAAATAAGGAAACACGTCGTGGTGTAACACTTGTTACGGTTAGAAGCCAATGGATAATTGACTTTGGCCAGTGTGTGTATAGGTCTGAGAAGTCTACGCTGTTACCAGATGAACACGCGAAATACTCGTGCTTCTACCTATGGATTGAAAATCTATTTATTAGTGACCCAAAACATTGAGCCAATACATAAGAGTCAGTGTATTTTACACGAATTACGAAGAGTAAAGTTGAAATTACTTGTTGACATAGTCGAAGATTTGAGTTCCAAAGCATGCGCTTCTAAGCAAGCCAATGACTGAGTTGTCTGTGGACCATTATACTGGTAGGGCCAGGTAGTCTTTTCTGCCAGTACCGTACAAGCAGCTAGGAACGTACTCTTCAGTAATATACCTCGGTCTACACAACACACTTTTTTTGGGTGTGACCTATAGGCGTATTGATGACACGTGCGCTCAAAGTACAGAGCCTGATCTATTGTAGCTTGCTTGGAACACGACCACGCTTCGCTACTGATTGTTAAATGTTTACGTTGATTAGGGGATAAAATCTCCTCAAAATATGTTAAGGTCATGATTAGAGATGATGGAATATCGCAAAAATGTTTTGTGCCAACGTAGCCTTGAAAACACTGACACAACGTAGCTGTCTATAGACCAATAACGTGCATCAAATATTAAAATAGCGGTATTCTTATTGGCTTAGTCAAATAGGGCAGTAGCTTCGCGTACAAGGAAAAGCCAGTAATCTTTTGATAAGCTGAACGCACGTTGAAGCCTAGCAAATAGTCAAGTTTTCCCGCGATAAACCATCATC
>PNEQ01029987.1:0-18378 GCA_003012365.1 Medauroidea extradentata | reverse complement strand
GAGATGATCTAAGGAGACCCTCAGCTCTTCCTGGGGTTGTAATACTTGACTCTACGAGATTTTCAGTCCAACCAGAGCCTTGCAGCCATGAACCGATCATAGATATTATGGACATTTCAATGTGCAATCCTCCTAACAACAAACACATTTTGTCTTCTCCATACAACTCAGGATACCTCCATTGAAGTTGTTTCGCAATTGCCTATATTGGTTGATCTGCTGTTATAACTGGGGTCTGTCCTGAGTTGATAGATTTTAACATTGTTGAAACAATGTTCATTGAATGACGAACCATTGCTGGTGAATTAATGTTCTCTTTTAGGAGTGGAAGCAAAATGGATGTACTTTTCATTTTTTTTAGTTCAGCTGTTTCTTCCTTATGAGAATGAAATGATGTCCATGGAAGGATGTGTTCCTCACTGTTATTTTTTATTTGCTGGAGCCATTCCTTTGTTTCTTCTGCTACACATAGAGATGAATTACCATATGTGTCATTTACCAGAGACAATGGGTTGTCAGTTTTACATTTTGATGTTGGCGGAAGTGTAGTGTACCATTTTGGTAGACAGGTTTTGGTACTATTTTGTGCATTGACTTTTAGAGATGTTATCTTGTTGCTACTGGTATCGTCTGAAGAATATTGTATCAATGAGATACTTGTACCATGAAATGAGTTTACAGATGTATTAGAAGATGTTCATGGTCTACATTGTCGATGGCTGCGCATGTAAATACACTAGGTATTGCATTGGGCGGAAGAACTGCATTCTCTTTCTGATTAATATACATACAGCATCAGAAACTGGTTTTTCTACCTGTTGGACTCTTTTATATGATACACTCAATCCAAGGTGGTACATTCTGTCGATGAGCTTTTCTCCTTATGTGTAGTTGTGAAGCATCAGTCGTAAATAGAGAGGTAAAGGAGTTTCTTGGTCTACAATATGACGTTTGAACTTGGCAGTTGGTTGTTTTTTCCTCTTTATACTGTTGAATCTAACTAACTGTGAAATAGTCAATGCTACAACAGGTATCTTTTCTTGTTCACTAGTGGATGCTTCCTCGCTTGTAATAGGATTTACCGTAGCTGTTCCTTCTAGTAGCATTCTAAAAAAAACAAAATTGATTTCTTAGAAACACATGTCTCTCCAGTAAATGTTCCTTTAAATGATCCATCAAACTTTGGATACTCGGCAAACATGTCTTTGCGAAGAATGTTAGCTGCGCATGATAGACACATTCCGTCACTAAAGGAATTGTAACTGTGTGCATCAACTATTGCATTGTGAACGTCTCCTTCAAAGGTGAATAAAATTTCTCGCCCAGTTTTATCCTCACAAAGGCCTGGTACAAATGCAATAAGTTGATCTTTCAAGCGAGTGCGATTAACAACAGAATCTGTAAATCCCAAGTTTTGGAGTCGTTCATCAACGAGATTCACAAGACTGGCTAAGCGAAAAACGGGAACAGTTTCGCTATAAAGGTACATATCTTGCATGTAAGTTACTAATTCGCTGATAACTGAGCCATATGCTGTTTTTGAAGTATTACTATCAATATGACATTCTGATCTATTTTTACTTCGAAACCTATTTCGAAAATTTACGTAACATGATTTGTGGTATTTTGCCTCTAAAGACACAAAATCCGTTGAGTATAACTAAGTAAGAATTTTTTTATCTTCGAGTGCTGTGCACATGCAAGTATATTTGGCCCTATTCCGAGTGTTGATGCGCACACAAGTTTTTCCTTGTGTTCACCAACATCACAGAAGATGCACGTATATTTTATATCGCCTGCAGTGTTAAAAGATCTTGTAAATATCGTACTTGTGCTAGCTTCCAGAATTTCATTTCTAGAAATTATCTTCAGTCGTTCAATTTTCTGATTATTATATTGAGTTCTACAGTTTTTGTGGTATTTAGCTTTACTATCGATGAGAGTCTGGTGAAGGTTTTCATTCCGTAAGTGGGATGGGAGATGTCCATCGTACTCACTAAACTTGATTTACTCACTAAACTTGATTAATTGTTCACTAAGTGATTGGTATCCTATTTCCGTTAGTACAATTAGAGGCTGCTTGTTATCAGTTTGACAAAGAATACACTTTTCCCAAATTATTACTGGTTGGGTAGAAGTTGCATCCAGTGAAACTAGCCTTCGCCGATGTTGTTTATCCATGATCATTCTAGTTCAGTTACATCTGAAACATATGTAACATATATTTATTAGAAAAGTCAAAACAATGTAATTGTTTATAGTTAAAAGATTATTATGAATAATTAATTTGAAACATAATATCTGGGAAGATGTCAGAAAAACAAATATAAAATATGAACTAAAAATGAGGTTTTTTATTAATAAAACGCAAATTTCGGCATTTAGAGTAAATCAAGCTTAACATTTATTTTAGATAAACTTATCTTCTTTAAAATGAGACCTCATGCAACAAAATACGTTCGTTAGTTTTCTAGATACATTACTTCAAAGAACCTGGTAGACGGCCATTTTGATGACATCACTGCGGGTGACCTTAACAATTCTAAGGTTGTCTCCCGATAATTTTACATTCTCTAATATGTATTTATATAACCCTCAAAGTTTGGTGCTGGTATCCGGAAATGAAATATTTTGAGGGTTTATGTTACTTGTTCCATGCAATAAATGTTTTGCAACTAGAAAGGTGACACTCTTTCGAATGTGTGCCCTTTGAGGCATTTCATTACCAAAAACCGATGGTCTGCAACTTCTTTTCACAGACAAATTCCAAGTCATTATCCGAATCATGTCTACTGTCACTGTGCTGTCTTTTGTTGCGGCTATTGAGGGAGCCACCCTGTGGAGTGCTTTTGGAAGCCATTATGGATGCCGCCTTACTGAGAACTATCGGACTCAACCTACCGTTCGGGGGGGGGGGGAAGAAAAAATGGAAGCCAGCAAATAAAACACCTCGCGGTTTGTGCCATTGGGATGGGGACCTATCTCCAACAGACCTAAGTAGTAGACAGGAGCAGCTACCCTTCGCAGCTATTCAATGCAAATTACTGTCCCAGTACCATACCAAAGTGTACACCAGGGCAAACCAGGGACAAATCGTACATCCTGAGCGAGGCCAGCTTTATTCCCTTACCTAGGAAAACATCCCAGGCTCCCCACTATAGCGAACACAATTTGGTGCCATTTCAGGGTACTTTGTGGTCGAATAAACCAGCCTCCTCCGTACAGCAGTAACACGTCCCAGCGAGTTTGGGTGCAAGGGCAGATGGGCCCTGCCAACCCCTCTAGCTAGGACGGCACCAGTAGGTGCTACGTGGGTGTACATGTACGTGGATACGGGCTCCGCGCCTAGATTAGCCTGCTGGATCAGTGAGAAGGGTTCGCTAAACAGTCACTAACGAAGAAACCCTGTAGGATCACACAATTCGGAGGCAACACTCATGAGCGAGGATAGGTCCTAATTAGGAAGAAAACCGGCCTGGTCTGAGATAATGATAACGAGAAGGAAGATACGGTGGGACCTGGTGAGATGGAAAGAGAAAGGGTGATGATAAAGTAGAAGGCGAAGGTAGAAAAATGAAATGAAGCTCGTATAAGTTTCAGGTCCTGACCGCAACCAGATTAGTCGTCTCTGACGACATGCATGGGTCGGCTATGATAGTATCCTACCCCGACACCATACGGTGATGCATATGTCTGAGATGACAGGAAGGCGAGAAGGGTGAGTGAAGTCAATGATGCTTGGCTGACAACAGAGTTAGGCAGGGTAGAACGTAGGGGTAGTAGGAGTATGGAGATAAGGGTGGTGATGTCTGAGGAACTGACGAAGGGAACTACCCCATCGATTTGTACCAGAACAACTGCAAAAAGTATAGGTTGTATTAGAATCCCTCGCCACCAAGACATGAACAATCAGGCGATTAATCGATACCGCGATTATTTTGGAAAATCCGATTAATCATAATCGGCGATTGTTAACATTTAAATAAAACCGATTAGAATTTTCAATAACCTATGTCTGATTTTTAAAATTAGGTACTTATTTCAATAATAGCGCAAAACTAATCATACAAACGCACCGAAATATATTTTATTTTACCTTATATTTGCGGCTAACGGCGTACATAACCTGGCAATACACATACTTTCATTAGTTTCTTGTATTTTGTAACAGCTAAGAGTACCGTGTAAGTAAATTTTTTTAGGTTATTCGGCCAAGCCATTTACTTTTTTTATCCATTCACATTTTTAACAATGCAAAACAAAACTAACATCGGAGCTAAATATGAAAAATAATCCGAACGGAAGCATAAGTGGTGCGTCGTACATTGTACCGTACTCAACATCTTTGTGTCTGTAATACGTAAACAAGTAAAGCTGGGAACATCTTCACAGACAGAAGGAATCGCCAACTGCCAGAACATTTGACAATACTGCTGTTCTTAAAATAAAAATATAGAAACTGTTCTTTCTTCGAAAAATATTGTTTCACAAACTCATTATTCTGAGTTTCCTTTTGTAGACTGACTGTTTTAAATTGTCTGATGTTGCTTCGTTAATTTATATTCAGTGTCGGTTTGTAAACTCTAAGTAAAAAAAAAATGTTTGAATTTGTTGTGGGTAGGTACCTAATTAAAATTATTATTAATAATTTTAGTATGCGATTTAAGCCGAAGAATTATAATTAAATAATATTGTTAAGGGAGTGAATTTTTTTTTTCAATTTCAATTTCTAAGCAAAAGGTGTTAAAATGCTAATAATCAATAATCGTAATCGATAACCACAATTATTGATTGGTTAATCGTTAATCGGTAATCGTAATAGAAAAAGTGTGATCGGTGCATCACTGAAATCAAATACACAGCTGCAAAAAAAAAAAGGTTATTGCTATGTTATTGTTTTTATCCAACTTTTGGAATGATTAGCTGCCAGACATGACTGCAGGTACACAATATCTATATTATATTCTTATAAAGGCTTTTGTTAGCTACAATGTTTTATACTAACGTTTTTTATATTTTTTGTAGATGTAGTCGATTTAAATGCTTCGAAGTGGTGACTGCAGAGACAAGACAGTCGATCCTTGAAAAGTTCAATAATTTTCCTTCCAAATATGACCAGGACTCACCTATTTGAACTCATAGGTATTTCAAACCCTGCAAGGTGTAGGCCTAGAATAAGACCTCGTGTAATAATTTATGGGGGTGAAGACGACGATGATAATGAAGGTATGGATAAAGTCCCAAACTCAGCAGTCTATACATACAAAATACAGGTTGCTGAAAATTAAGTAATTGTGTGTGTGTCCCTTGACATTTTGTAGTTTTCATGGATTACCAGGGGTACACTCAGTAACATTCAGCACTCTCTCCTAACCAAAGGGAATCTCATTTAGATTATTGAGGAAAGCCCAACAATATGCCAAAAAAATTCCACAGCCTACAGAGGAACTAAAGCAACACACTGAAGCATTTAAACCTCGAACATCCTATTATACTTACAGAATCAATCCAAATAGGAAATACCTACCTGAAACACTGTCCATTACTAAAATGCATAAAATGTTTCTAGAGGAAATTCATATCAATGTCCCATTTCAGGCATATTATCACATATTTCATACAGACTACATTTACATTGGGCTTCCCCGTATTGACACTTGCTGTATCTGCAACATATTAGCACAGCAAATTAATAATACTTCAATAAATTATATTTAAAGGGAGCTACAAAATGAGAATGTTGCATCTTAGGAAATGTGAAAAATTCCATGCGCTGAAGCGGCATTACAAAGGAAAAGCACAAACGGCACAAGTACTGATGCTATCGTTTGATTTCGTGCAGAATCTCCCACTTCATATCCACACAAGTGACGTTTTTTATGCACGGCTGTTGTGGTATTACTTATATGTAGGAGGAAACAATGAGCACATGACATATGAAGAAATGACAAGGAAAAAATGAGTAAATGATGTAACTTCTCTTCTCCTTAAGTACTGTAATGTGGTTGAATATGGTGACTATGAAAATTTAATTATTATAATTAATGGCTGCCTTAGCCAGAAAAAGAACTACTTAATGGTAAAGTTGATATACATTCTGGTCCACAGCCTCAGCCTGTTAATTACACAGACTGCCTGCAGCATATCCCACGCCGAGACCCGGAGATCCCAGGGCGGGAGGCCACATGCTTCATTTGCCGCTGCATCGTTTCCCGCTATGCAGACATAGCCAGGTGTCCAGAGGAAGATGACCCTTACACCGAGCTGTTCAGCCACCTTCAGTTTTCCCCTGATTATGGTGACAAGGGGATGAGCTGAAGAGCCAGATCGCCAGACTGAGATGGTACTCATCGAATCAGTACACAACAGACACTTGCATGGTAACCACCTTCCGATAAAACACAGACCTCTGTACAGAGCATACAAAGGGGATGGAGTCCAAACAGATACCACTGTGTGCCGCACAGCCCGTAGAGGCATCCGTCTTAGAACCACCCGTGTAAAGACAAGTAAAATCGGAAAAGAAAGACGAGACAAGATCACGAAAAAGGCCTTTCTATACACAAGCTGGAGTGGTCCACTTTGCTAAATCAGCCAAGTTGAGGCGTAAAACCTGGTGTGTCGTCTATGGTGGATCTGGACGAGGGACAGGCAACACATCCTCAGGCACATCATGACGAACCCAGGAGTGTGAAAACCGATCACACACAGGAGTTGTAGCTCGAGGGTGGACGTCAAACAACTCAATGAGTGGAAGTCGAAGAAAATCATAACACAGAAAGTGCGATGGGTCTGACAAAGTCTTATACCGTAATGCAACAGAAGCTGCTCCCACCGGTAACGTGTTCCAAAACTTCCAATAGCATCATGCCAGCCACAAGTTTACTGACAAACAATGTAGAAACGTAGCAAACACTCTTGCAAGTCAATAAAGTATACCCTCCACCCCCCAGAACCCGATTCAAGGCACTGGGGCGACCAGCGTCCGCGCACAGGCTTACAAAAAACAGGGGCTCGTGCGAAAAGCATCTGCCGCAACACGGATGCCGGCAAGGTGCACAGAGTTCAGATTCTTTAGCACAGATGGGGCATGCTGAATAGTAGACCTGGCTACCGAAACTTAGCTTGCTACGAATCAGAGCTCTGTAGAGGCGCAGCAACGTGACTATCCGCTCTCCAACTACGACGACTCATTCTCTTTACCAGAGCTAAATCCCGCATACAACGAGTCTTAAGTTGTTTGACATGGTGTAGCCAGGATAGCTTGGAATCAAACACCAGGCCTAAAAACTTTATGTGATCTCTCGAAGATAAAAAACCACCGTATAAAGTAACCTCGGGAGAGGGAAAGACACCCCCGTTAATGACAAAAGTGGACAAATTGTGTCTTTGTAGCAGAGAAGTGGAAACCACACTCTTCGAACCAATCAGCAAGCCGGTGGACCAGCAGTTGGATTTGACATTCTGTTACACACAAAGAAGATGAACGGCAAAAAATCATAAAATCGTCCACGTAAAGTACACACTTCACTGGGGGCCACACATTCGCTACAATACTGTTTATCGCGATGGAAGACAAGGTAACACTTGAAGATGCTACTTTGGGCACCCCATTTTCTTGGACAAACTGCTGAGAATACGAACCTCTGGTACGAACTCCGAAGGTTATGTGGGACAAAGTTCTTAAGAAAAGTACGGAGAAATCCCCGAAAAATTTCTAATAAACCACACTGGAGAGACAGGAGTCCACATGATTCAAAGAAGTACACGAGCCGAACATTCACCATCAGTTCTATGGATTTACAAACGCAACTGGTAAGTGAAATCGGGCGATAACTGGACACTACTTCCTTATCCTTCCCCGGTTTAAGGACAGGCAGAAGGAAAGATTGACACCACATGGAAGGAAAACAACAAGATGTCCACACAAGTATAAAAAGTCTAAGAAGGTAAAGTTTTCCCTCAGGGGAAAGGTTTTGCAACATCGCGTAGTGTATTCCACCAGGGCCAGCAGAAGTATGTTTAGAGCGGGATAGGGGACACTCGAGCAAGGGAGAATGGTTGGTTGTACTCATCATTCCCTGCAAGACTAAATTCGATACCCCGTGTCTCACAACGTGCCTTGTGGGCCTGAAATGAGGCAGACCTTCCGCTACTCGAAAATGCAGAAAAAGTTCGGCCCAGGACGTTGCATATGTCATCGGCATCTATGATGATGTCATTGTTGTACCGAAAGAAAGGAATGTGAACACTAAGGGGTTTTCCGCACATCTTCCGAACACTGTCCCAAATGTGCTTGCTCGTAGACTGTACGGTAAGGGAAGATAGAAAGTCTATCAAGGATTTCCGCCTGCTTACAGAAAGACTCGCCTCGCCAGCGCTCGACATTGAGACAAGTGCGATTGTCTCGAGTAAGAACGTTTGTGTCAAGTTAGGAAATTTGCGGTGGAGAAGTTGGTTTTCCTGCGAGAGTAAATGTTTTAAGTATAATATAAATATTCACAGGGTAAATAATAGTTACACTATTAATAATTTTGTATTGGTTTTTATTATATTTTAGTCTGATATGTAGTAGGTGTATGTGTGCAACGGAAACTAGGCATGAGCGAAAGTGGCGCTGCGAGGCAGCGGAAGGAGACGAGCGAACTGTATAAACACTGTCACGGTAGCGGCGGTTGGAAGCACATGTGTAGCAGGGAAGAATTGTTCCTGGCGGGGTTCCGGGCCAGTTCAGTCGGATGACTATCGATTATATAGTGGAAAGAGGAAGGATTACGCAATGCCTTTCACGATGATAGTTATTTTGAAAATGCTAGAAATTGTTGCATGTCTACTGAGTATGGAAAGAAGTCCGCCGACAACCACCCACTTTGACCAGTCCAGGTGACGTGACGTTTCTGCTGAACTGCAGTATCTAGACGTGTTTTGTGAAAATTTCCGATGGATTTTAAAGTAACCAGCGATAGTAATACTTCTGGCCAGAAATTCGCAAGAGACGAACACCCGACTATTTGCACATGAACGGATCATTTGTGCTTTTAAGACGGAAGTACTGTAATATTGCCTTCTTGGAAAGTTTACCAGAACAGTAATCAGAAAGTGTTATCAAGAAAAATATTCGGTTTGCATACCAAAGAATAATCAGTTAGCTAAATATTTCTCTCCCTTTTGTTGCCTAGACAATTTAGAACTTTACCTGAAAATTAGGTAGTTTGTAGATAAGCACCAAAAGTGTATTTTGTGATTTTCAGTTGTTTGCCATCCTAGTAATTATATTGGCCAATTTAAATATTTATTATTCACCAGCCTACTATGATACAAACAGTAGCCGATGTATTCTTTTGCCTTTTGTTCTTGTGTTAGGGATTGTATGGCTTAGGATTAATGCTACCTTTTAGGGTGAGGTAGCTGGAGTCCCTCAGTCCCTCCTCAAGGGCCGAAGGCTTCAACATATCCGGAAGTGTTAGAGGTTCGCCTGAGCATCTATCAGATGGTTAATAACGATTGAGTAATTGTCACTACCACAAAGATCAGGATAGACACACAAATCAAAGTGGGTGACCACGGCAGGGCTGCAAAGGGTCAGATCGATACAAGAAGTGGTGCCAGTGTGGGTAGTGAAGTGTGTAGACGCACCTGTATTCAACAAGACCAAGTTAGTGTTGGTAAGTAGAGATTCGACTACACGACCTCTGCCATCCCGGTGAGAAGATCCCCCACAACTCATTATGAGCATTGAAATCTCCAACAATAAGGAAGGATGGGGGTAGCTGTGAAATAAGAGCTTCTAAATCATCAAGGCGGAAAGCTTGGGTCGGAGGAATGTGCACGCTACAAATACTGATAAAGATGCCGAGATACACTCTAACTGCCACAGCCTGCAGTGGGGTAGTCAGGTTGACGGCTATGAGGTAGATTCTGTCGCGTACCACGATACACACCCCACCACGAGTACTATCAACAGTTGCATAATCCGCGCGGTAAATTGTGTGGCCTCAGAGATAAACTGTATCAGTTGGCCTAAACTGTGTATCTTGGAGAAGAGAGACGACTTGGGGATAATGAAGCTTTAACTCTACTAGAGAGCTAAAATAACTTCAGCAGTTCCATTGCAGTAGGGACATAAAATGTTTGGGGAGAAAAGTGCTTGCTTTACTTCTTTAATTTTCCCTTGTGTTTACTTACAACATGTTGAAAAAGGTGGAGCAATCATTACCGTCAGTAATGTAGTCCGCTGCCATGTCCGCCTATGACACCTCGGGGACAGGCTTACGAGGTGGTGGGGGGATACTGCTCCCACTGCTGACAGAAGGAGCTGGTGGTTTGACAGGACTAGCCTGATGGGTAGGTAGCTTAGCTTTCGTTAATCGCTTAAGCAGTTGCTGAGTTTTGGAATGCACAATCTTGAGAAATGTTAGCATTCGGGCCACACTGCATCCCGACTGTCGCTGTCCTGATTGGCAGGACATTCTGTGGCTCTGGAGTAATGACAGACACATAGTCTATGTGGCCACATCGACAGTCTGGGTACAAGGATCCTTCATCTGCTTGCGAGTACCAACAACAGAACTGTATGATACAGATGGCTGAGACACATGTTGCGCTCGGAAACGCTCACGTACCTCGCCTGTCGGTACCTTGTCAAATGCTCGTATCTTCTGGATACCCTGCTCATTTTGTAGGACTAGACAGTTCTTCGATCACACTGTATGGGTTCCATTATAGATGTCGCAACAAATAGGTTTGGTGCATGATAAATATTCAGGATGAACTGGTTCAGCACATTTCGGACATACAGCAGATGACTTGCAATTTACCGATTAATGGCCGTACTTCTGGCAGTTGTAGCATCACAGTGGAGAAGGAATAAATTGCATCACACGCACATTCAAGTAGCCTATATTAACACTGAGGTTGGACAAAAATAAGCACAGGAATCCATTTGTGTTGTATTTTGCATAGTTTGCTTTTTTTTTGCTAGTTACAATTTTCATGTTCGTAAGTGAATTGTCTTGTATTGGTAACCAATGTAAATTTTTACAATTGATTCAAAGAGATTTTTTATTTTTCAATTTTATTGTAAAGAAATTTTAATCCCCATTTGCCTATATGGTAACTTCCTCTAAGGTTTTTACATGCAAACTGAAATAAGTATATTTGCTGTGGTGAAGAAAGAAATATTCAAGGTAATCAGTGCCAACAAAATCACCACACTATTGACAGTGTTCATATTGTAATGAGTGCCTATGATACATAACAAAACCAGTTTTCTTTTCATATAGCATTTAGCAATTATATATTTGTTACTAGGATTTCAAACTCTATTTTTTATATTTTTTTATTGTTACAAGAATTATTTATTCTTTTCCTTTGGTTTGGTTATATGCTTGACAAAATGTGTACAAGTGAAATATTACATTTATTTGTAGGGTTATAAGAGTAAAAAAGGGTTTTTCTTTATAAACTTTGTATAATGCCTGTAAATATTTTTTTCTATTGTTGACTGTACCATTGTTGTCTTCAGTATCATTGTGACTGTTTGGTGACTTTCATGCAAAGAAAAATCTTTATAATAACTTGGATTAGTCTATAAAAAAAGTAAACTAGCAAAGATATAGGAATAGAGATTTTAGTAGTAAAAATATTTTTTTTTGCACAGAATTTGTCAATTTTTTTAATGTGTTGTATGTGTCAGTGCTGTCTTCGATTTCATTGCTAACTGTTTTGTGACTTTCATGCATAAAAATATTAATTTATATTGATAACTTGGCTTAGAGAAGAAAAATGAAAAATAGTAAAGAAAATGAATTAAATTTTTTTGTGAAAAATTTTATTTGTAATTTTTTATTACGTAATCATCAAATGTTATTGTTATAAACATAATTCAAATTAACATGTAAAGCTAATTGAAATTTATTTCTCGCATTACATTACATTATCTTGGACATTGTAACGAAGAAGAAACCAGCAGTACAGTATACAATTTTTTTTTAGCCTGAATTATGATTAATGCCTGTCGGGACTTGAAAGTCACACTATAAAAATATATATTAAATATAAATTTAAAAATTAGGAAAAAATTAGGTTTCTTTTTATGCCTGCTTTATGGTAAAAATTGAATAATAATTACAAAAATCAATTTTTTTACATATCTAGGCAGGAAAGGGTTAACACTGCAAAAGTACCGGAACACCAAACATCACGAACAGAGTTGCAGTAGGGAGAATTACACCATCAATTTTCTTAGTCATGCGATGGTCGGGCACATCAACCATATCGGGACACAAAATGACACCCTTACTGGAATTAAATGCTATGTGGGTTAATACATCAACAGGAAACTTCTTTGTCGGCCGCTGAACACCTTCATGGCCAGCAACCCACGCGAATGGGCCGCATTTGATGTCTCGAGCAGCAGTTCTTTTCTGTCTTTAATATTTTTACAATCCTTGACTGTGCCACCAGCAGTACCATCAACAACTTTTTTCAGTTCAAACAGTGATACTTTCTGGAATATGTGCCCTTCGAGACCTTACAGACCAGTACATAGTAGTATCCACCCTTCGCAGATATTCACTGCGAATTACTATCCCAGTAGCACATTGTAATGTACACTGCGGCAAACCACGGACGAATTGTACATCCTGAGGGAGGCCAGCTTTATTCCCCTACCTGGAATAACATTCCAGGCTCCCCCCATTTCAGGGTACTTGTTGATTACACCGGCCTCACCTGTACAGTGGTAACACGTCATCCTAGCGGGTAAAGGTGCATGGTCAGATCGGCCAAGACAACTCCTCCCTCCAAGATGGCACCGATTGGTGCTACGTGGGTGTACATGTACGTGGACACAGGTTCCGCACCTAGATTTGCCTGCTAGGCCAGTGAGAAGGATACGCGAAACCGTCACTCACACAGGCACCCAGTGGGGTCACACAATTTGGAGGCAGCACTCAGAAGTGAGAACAGACCCTTATTAGGAAGAGGAACACCGCCCTGGTCACAGACGATGGAGAAGTGAAGAAAATATACAATGGGACATGGTGAGATGGAAAGAAGAAAGGATGGCAATAAAATCGAAGGGGAAGAAGAAAAACACGAAATGAAGGTCCGAAAAAATTTCAAGTCCCGACCGCATCCCGATTAGTCGCCTCTTACGACAAGCACGGGCAGGCTGTGGTGGGATTCTACCCGCCACCACATGGGGATGCATCAATAACAATCATCCTATTTGGCACGCCTGTATTTCAGAAACTAATAAACATATTAAAGTTATTCTTATTTTTGGTGAAAGGGAAACACAAAGTTTTTTTCATGGGTGTTCCATAATCCCCCCTTGAGATGCACGGCATCTGTCAATGCGGTATTCAAATTGGTCACACACTGCAGCGAGCATGTCTTGAGTTACTGCTTCCACAGCTGCTGTCTTGCGATGTCTCGGTTCATTCATTGTCGTTGGTAACTGAGGCACATAAACAGAGTCTTCAATAAAGACCCACAAAAAAAATCACATACAATAAGGTCTGTTGACCTTGGAGGTCAGTCATGGAAGGCTTCATCATTTGGTCCATTGCGATCGATCCATCGTCCAGAAACCTTTGATTTAAACAATCCCGCACTTTCGGATGCCAATGTGACGGTGCCCTATCCTGTTAGTAAATGAAGTTGTTCGAATCACTCTCTAACTGTGGGAAAGAAAGTTCTCAAGCATATCGAGATATGTTATTCCCGTAACTGCAAAAAAATGGACCGCACACCTTTTCTCGTGAAACTGCATAAAACACAACATTTTGGCGCATCACTCTCGTGTTGCACAACTTCATGTGGTTGTCCTGTACCCCATATTCGCACAGTATGGCAGTTCACCTTCCCATTTAAATGGGATGTTGCCTCGTCACTAAAAACTAATCATGGGACAAAACTGTCATCATACTCGATCTTGTCAAGAACAGACTTAACAAAACTCCACATTCCATTCTTTGTTACCTCCACGAAGAACTTGCAGTAGCTGAATTTTGTAAGGTTTCATGTGTAAAAGTCGATGCAACACACGCCAGACGGCCATCGAGGGCGTGTTGAGTTATCGTGCTGCATAGAGAACTGATTTCTTCGGACTGCATGTGAAACAATGACGGACTTGTTTCCAAGTCTCTGTCGGGCACTGGAGGACGGCTAGGCATCGTCTAATGCTCTGTACTGTAGGAGGAGCAACACCATACCTAGTACGAAATACACATTGAACTGTTATTACCGATGCGCACTGTGCAAAACATAGAACACAAAACGCTTTCTCTTGTCCAGATCAGACACCATGATTAGTAGAACTGTAGTGGGCGTTCGCTTAAGCCCACTGCTGCTACCTAGCGGGAACCATCTAAAACTCGGAACATTTCCTCATTCCAATAGTATGTTGTTCACACACATCTCAAGTTGCAGAATACATATGAATTCTTAGAATCGGATGATCCTTTTTAATACATTCTATATATCCAGCAACAAAATGGACACTGCAATGTAATGTGTGATAATATTATGTATATTATACATTAAATGGTTTTCTTTGTATTTATTTACATTCCTAAAACATCTTTACATCCTCGACTGCATTTATTTTGGCAAACACAACCACATTTTTTGCTTCTCCTGAATAATTTGATTTTTGGACTAATGCTGTTCTTGCCAAAAGCTTTTCAATTAAAAAACTGCAAACCCTTCCCCTCAAAAATGGAATGGTGTAGCCATTATATATCGACAAATGAGATCCACTATGTGGTATATCTCCCTTTACCTCTGGAGATCACCAGTACGAATCACCTTCCGAATAAGCTCATCATCTTGCTGAAACACTTCATGCCTCATTTAGTCCATACATTCAAACCTTAAGAAGTCAGGCACCGTCTGTTAATACCAATACTATCTTCACCCTTATCCGGCCGATTGTTAACCTCATCAAATGAAGTGTCATGGATTGTAAATTCAGTAGCAATCAACATTGCTCCTAATGCTGGTGGCTTGCAAGGTAGATTAGTACGATCACTCTCTTGCAAAGTAGTCAATTTTCTCACGGATATTATAAATATTATTTTCAAGATACAATATTTTCCACTCTCGTGGACATTAGCCATAGTAGTCAGTACTCAGATGGGGAAAAGATAACTCAGAAAAATCTGGATATCACCCTATTTCATTCCTCTCATTATTATGCAAAATAACTGAACATATAATTCATTCTGCCTGAGAACTGAAATTGATGCATTAATATCTGGTCAGATTTTCAATTTGTATTTAGTAGAGTATACTGTGTTATACATGGAAGTGGCAGCAATGATCGATAAGGTTACTGCAGGATTCTGCATGTAACAGCATTCGGCCCTAATATAACTGGATCTAGTGTGTGTGTGTGTGTTCAATTCAATTCGCCATGATGCATTAATATCCAAAATTCGTTCGCTCGGAGTAAGCGAGAAATTGCTATCCATTCTCCATAGCATTCTATCTGCTCGTACATTTCCAGTTTTCATTGGCCATACTTTATATCACCAACATTTCATGTACTAGCTGGAGTACCTTAAGGCTCTACTCTAAGGACAGGATGCTTCCACATTGCCGGCGAGAGTACGAGCAAGTCTTTGTTCACTTTATGTATTTTTATTTGCAAATGGGGCATTCTTATCTACTCTTCAAAAACTGATTTTATCTTTTTCACAAAAAGAAGAGCCTAACCACCAGCTTCTCCAAGATTTACTGATCATAATCTAACATGGATTCCAGTGGCACGATATTTAGGATGCTGTCAACATTAGACTCTTAACCAAAATGGTGGGTCAGGCTACAGGAGCTCTAAGATCTATATGTTCCATTCTTCTCCCAGCCTGCCCACTCCCATTATAAGATAAGAGTTCAATTATGGTAAACGCTTGTTCTGCAAATACTGATATACCGAGCACCTGTATGCGCATATACTGCATCATTCAAAAACACCCAACGGTGTCAACATACAGTCGTGGTATACGAACACTTTTGGGTGCCATAATAATGATGGCTACATTCCTGCTCTATAATATAAAAGATGTTAAACCTCCACTTGAGGTAAAAAATAATATTGATGACAAATTCTTTCAGCATACCGAAAAGCACCAAAATCCAATTATTGCAGGTTACAGGCATACAACATCTTGACAGCGCATCCTCACTGTCATATATAAAAGACTACCTGCCAAATTGATTTAATTGATCACACATTTTTTTATTCTTTAAAATTCTTCTTTGAAGAACTCCCGAAAGACTCAAACATGGCTGGTGCGGGAAAGTCTGAAGGTAAAGTGGGTGCTTGTGAAGACAAAGTGAAACGATAGTGACTATCCCAGTGTGTTAATGCTGGGCACAACAAAAAATTGTTTAGACTCGACAAATGTTAATGGAAATCATGTTTTTTACATGGGGCCAAACGTGACTCTTGGCTCCTTCCAAAAGATCATTTGGCTGCAGTAGCCTTTATTGTGTGGTACCATACAAACATTTGTCACCCATTCCGACAACAATGGTCCAACTGGGCGGAAGAAAATAAGGGGGCTGAAATAGTGTAATGGCTGCTGGGTGACGTGATGACCCGCTGTCAGCTGTCCAGAGGCGATGCAGGGATGGAGATGGAGGTGACAGATGAACGTTAATGCAGTGGTTCAGTGATGGTTCCCGGTGAAGTGAAGATAAAGTCTTCCTTGGGAGGGTACACGCATCAGGGGTAGGTTGCTCCGATGTTAGCCACAGGGATTTTTGGCGGCGAAGTCGGCAGGTCCTTTGTACCCGACTACTGCAAGGCGGACAATGCTGAACAGTGGTCTTCGCGGATAGGTTGCCATCGGGGGAGGGTCACCCAAATTGCAGATATGTGCTATGGATTTCCAGGAGCAATGGCGGAGGAATTTAGTGGTGGTGGAGGAATTCAGTGGTGGCGGATGAATTTAGTGGTGGTAGAGGAATTTAGTGGTGGCAGAGGCGAGGAGAAAATGAAGGTGCAGGAGGTGAGTATGGTGGAGCAGGGTTTCATGTAGGGTAGCACAGTTATGTCTAAGTATAAGGCGAAGGCCAAGGAAATAAGTGTAGGTGATGGGACAGAGGTTGTAAAGAGAGGAGTGGAATCTGACGATAGGAAGAACAAGTGACCAGTAGAAGGTGACACGGATGTCGAAGGGAGTGCCAGATGTAGGTAGGAGAAAAGGAACCAATCGGACAGGGCGGAGTGGGTTTTGGAAACGGTGGTTTCAATGTGAGGTAGGAAGGAGAATTTGGAGTCAAGGGTGACCAAGGTACTTGACAGGAGACCAAGGGAGAGTAGTGGCAATGGTGGGAGGATGATCGAGATGGGGATAATAACATCAGAATAGAAAGGAGGTGGACTTGCATTGTTGAGACAGTAGCTGTGGCATAAGAATTGAGACTTGAGGGAGGTGAGACCACGACTGAGGCACTCGTCAAGCAGGCATTCGAAAACTGAGACGGCTAGAGAACAGGTATCGTCCACATATTGTGTGAGGTAGCAACCGGACGGCGGAATAAGGTCAGAGAAATGGAGGGTGGAAAAGGAGAGGACCGAGAGGATTGTGGATGGTCCCTTGGGGGACATAGGCGGGATAGGACGGGGAGCTGATAAGGAAACCTCCACTCTCACCTGGAATGAATGGCCCTGCAGGTAAGAGCAGAGGAGGCTAATGGGATGTGGGGGAATCTGTGATGATGCGAGACGGGATAGAAGTTGGGGGGGGGGGCAGAATTGAAAAGGTCAGGGAGGACCATGCTTGTGTGTTGCCATCTGGAGAATCCTTCAACCACCAGAACCTCCACACAGGCAAATGTGGGAGGTGGAATGCTTAAGCGAAAGCCGAATTGGTGAGTTGGAAGTAGGGATTCGTGAGAATGGATGCTTAACAGGTTTAGGAAGAGGGACAATGATTAAGGATTTTCAGCAGAAGTGAAAATGGCAGCAGAGAAAATGGCATTAACAAGGTGGGTGAGGAGAACTATGGCTTTTCTGGGCAAGGTGCGGAGGAAGGGTATGGGAAGGTTATTAGAGCCCGGGGCAGTACCAGAATGGAGAATACAAAGAAGAGACAAGATTTTGGCATGGGTGGTGAATAGAAAAGGTGGGCGTTCAGGAAGTGTTAGTAACACGATCCTGGAGCTGCGGAGGGGAGTCCTCATTGTCAGAAGACTCGGAGGAGGAAAGGGTGGGTACAGGAACAGAAGATAAGGCGGTTTCCAGGTAGAATGATAGGGCAGAGGTGCGGTCGGGTACGGTTTCCACCACCCCTGTGGGTGTGGTAAGAAGAGGAATGATGGTAGGAGCGGATCGAAGACGGGAGTGGTAGGACAATAAGTACC
>PNEQ01029986.1:0-18378 GCA_003012365.1 Medauroidea extradentata | reverse complement strand
TGGATGTTTTGACATTCGTGTGTCGTGGGGTTTTACACGCAAATCACAGACGTGTGGTGTTACAGTAACCTTATTGTGATTGGTACAGTCAAATGAGAAACGTCACAGTTCAAAGGCACGCTGCCAATATCTATGAAGCAGAACTGCAGACGTGCACATAAGGCACTGGAACAAAGTGGGGCAAAATTCTTTTCGCGAATAGTTCATGTCTCTACTTATGAGTAGGGCCCGGTAGTTTTCGCGAAAAGATTTTTGCCCCACTTTGTTTCAGTGTCTTACGTGTACACCTGCACCTCAACTTCATGATTATTTGCAGGGTGTTATTGTGCAGAGTTATTATTCATTAGACTTGGCCAATCAGTACATGGATAGCTGTGACACATCACGTCTGTGATTTGCGGGTTTAACCTCCACACGCTGGGTGTTAAGGCATCCAATCACTGACGACATAGCAGAGCTGCAGGTGTGCACGTAAGGCACTCAAACAAAGTGCTGCAAAAATCTTTTCGCGAAATCTACCGGGCCCTACTTATGAGTGTGCTGCGCACGGTTTAAACTTTACCGTAGTGGTGTCCGCGGCGCCGCGGTCTTTGATGACGCTATTAGCGCCGGCGCCATTCTGTAAACGCTGCCTCAGGATTGGTCCGTTCGCTTTAATCGCCCTCGGTGAACCTTGTGAGGAGGGGAATGACGTCAGAGGCGCTGTGAAGGGAGGGTAATCCCAGCGAAGGGTGGTTACACAAACAAGATGGCGCCTCGGAATAGGAGAGTTGGTTGTCTGAGAGTCTGAGTGGGTGATGAATATGAATTGAGGCTGGGACCTCCATTTACAGTCAGACATTCGCGGAGAATGAGTTTCAGGGCGAGTCTCAAGAGGGAAAAGGGAGAGAGAATCTGAGAAAAAGAGAGACAATTAGAGATAAAGGGAAGGAGATAGTGAACATTAGAGGGAAAGAGAAAATAAGAGAAAAAGAAAACAGTTTCGATGAAGAATCAGAGAAATAACTAGAGATAAACGCAACAAAAGAGAGAACTAGAGATAAACGCAACAAAAGAGAGAACTAGAGATAAACACAACAAAAGAGAGAACTAGAGATAAACACAACAAAAGAAAGAACTAGAGATAAACACAACAAAAGAGAGAACTAAAGATAAACACGACAAAAGAGAGAACTAGAGATAAACAGACAAATATAGAGAACAAGAGAAAGAGAGACTAGAGGGAAAGAAGCACAGAGTGAGTGAATGAGAAATATTGCGAAAGAGTTAGGCACAGATTAAGATAGAGAGTTATGGGCTAGATAAAGAGAGAGCTAGAAAGAGAGGAACGATCAACATAGAATTACGTAGCGAGATAAACTTAACTAGAAAGAGAGACGATTTACAAGAGAAAAATAACTATATAGATAAAGATTTAGATGGAGAGGTAATTATATGGATAGAGAATCAGATGGAGAGGTAATCAGATGGAGAGGAAATTATACGGAAAGGGAATTAGACGGAAAGGGAATTAGACGGACAGGGAATTAGACGGAAAGGGAATTAGATGAAATGGGAACTAGATGGAAAGGGAATTAGATGAAATGGGAACTAGATGGAGACAATCAGAGAAAGAGTTAAAAATTTTAAATTAACAAAGAAAACCAGAATAAGAGGGGTGGAGAGGGAGAGAGGGAACGAGAGAGAATTAATTAAAGAGAGAATTTGATGGAGAAACAAGACATTCAAACTTGTAAACCTGCAACAGAATCCCTAGTTGCCAGCATGCAGTACAACGTACGTAACGTTAACATGACTAAGTAAATAATTGAAACGGTGATTTCAAAAAGTAACCAAGCCCACACTTTTATCCAAATTGTATAATACTGCAAGTAATGACCTTTGTTTCATTGATTGATGTGAATAACACCACTCCTTCACTTTTTCTGCTGCAAAATCACCGTAGCTCTTTGGTTTCATTCCTCTTAAAATGTTTTGTTTCTGGGCTTGGGTTGTTTTCGAATTCACCGTTTAAGTTATAAGCATTATTCCTTTCATCCGTAATCAAACACTTAGTAACATGGGTGAAAAATATGAGAAAGATTGTATATAAGGCATTTCAAAGCAAATCGTCTGCGAACGAGAAAAAGAATCTCTTGGCTAAAATCTTAATTATCCTTTCGCAACTCACTTCCATTATTAATCGAACCGTTGACCTTCTCGAGAGCGAGCTGGTTATACTGAAACGAGATCCAACTATGTCGGTGTTATTACAGTAAATGAGATACGAAATCAGCTGGCTTTAAGTTACATTTACTAGGAAGAAATTATTATTGTCCTTGTAGCACTGTGTAGATGCCATCAAATTTATAAATTTAACTATTCATCCCCGCTGCAAGATTTTTTTTTGCTTTTGTTATACTTTAAAGTTTACTTTGGGTAAGACAAGCATAGTATAATGGTACCTTTTGTGGGCAGACTGTTAGTAGGCTTCAGTCTATCACTATGACCATAAGAATCCAGGCTATTACAGATTTAAAATATACAAGTCAGCGCATGTAGGGAAATGCGGTGGAGCTGTTGAGTGGGCTTTTCTTCAGGCACCCTCCTAAGAAAACGAACCATTGAAATCAAACATAAATGCAATTTTTTCACTACATGTAGATATTTTGTTTAGACATTTTGTGTTGTTTAAATGTTTTTGAGGTCTTTTATGAAACAACAAATATCAAGTAAGTGTAATTCACAATAGCATATTCATATAACTACAAGAGCATAGGGCCTGTAATATTTTTAAATACAGAGAGATCCAAAAATAATGATAAAGAAAAACAAAAACAAGACCAACTCTAAAAAAAAAAGTAAATTGAGTAATTGTAAGAAAATTGCATACCTGTAAGCAACAGTCATCGCACAGTGTTGTTGTTTGCTCCCGTCTAGCGTTTTTATATCGGAGCTTCACCAATTTTGAAACTAACAAATTTGAAATTAAATAACAACCATAATTCTAAAACGAACATGTTATATGCGGAGATCACCTAAATTAATTTTTTTATATTGCTGATCTCTTTTTACCCTCAAATTCCATAGTAAGGAAAATATCTTCAAATAATTTGAATGTTAAATGTATAGAGTGCGGCGAATCTTAAGATACCATTTCAAATTTAGTCGTAATAGGGAATATATAAAGTTTTCACGTTGTTTTGCATAAGAAATGGGGACTATATCGGGGTCTGCATGGTCCGACTCAGACATTTTTAATAATACTGCGTGACTTCAGAACATAATGGTTGGGCGTGCTTGCCAAATGCTTAAGCGAACCTACAAAAATCCCGAGAAAGATTGAACTGTTATTTTAAGACCATCGAAATGCTTGAACAATGAACAGTTTAGCTGCCTGTGTTGACATAGTTTGCACGTCTTAAGACTAGAAGTGCTGAAACGATAAGGATGATTTAACATGCATCTCACGCCTCATCCTAGCCTTTAGGCGCAAGCAAGTCACTGAACTGGCGCGCAGTCTTCTCACCGATCACTCGTATCCATGAGGCTTTCAGTGGAGACATCGTTACTTAAGTGGTAGGTTATGGAAAGGTACGATGTTGAGAGGACATCTCGAATACTCAATCGTAAATAAAATCTGAACTACTCATTAAAATTCGATAAGATTATTTTTGCCACGTAGCTATTTTATCAGCGGTAGAAAGCTTTACTGCTATCGAGTAAAAAATTAAAAACGGTTTTTTTACAGAAAATTAAGGGCTTGAAACAGCAAAATGTACTAAAATAGAAAACTCATTTTAAAATAATTTTTAATATGAAAATATCTAGGCCGCTATAATACCCGAATTAAAAAAATACTGGCGTTTTCATTTGAAAATAATTTTAACATCCGTAAACCTCGGGCACAGAGATTTTAGGGTGGTAAAATTATTTTCAAATAAAAACACGAGTAGGCCTATCATTGAAATTCGGTTATTATAGACGCCTATATATTATCATATTAACAATTACAATAATGACAGTTTTAATTTATATATATATATATATATATATATATATATATATATATATATATATAGTGGTAAAAAAGTTTTAATTTTTTACTTGAAATTAAAGCATACTACCGCATGGTGCCATATAAATAAACGTAGGCTGATAAAATATCTACTCGGCAAAAAAATCTCATCGAATTTTGATGATTAGTTCATAATTTATTGACGATTGAGTATTCCAGCTGTCCGCTCGACATCCTACCTTCTCATGCCCCTTAATGCGTGATATTAAAGAAAATTACGTGTTGTATTCACCTATATCTTTAAAGCAATTTCTTCCAAGATAAGTATTCGTAAAAAAAAACTCCTCACACTAAATTAGGCTACTTTCATTGCAGTTTCACGAATTTTGTTGCAGCAGGAACTTCTGTCGAAACATGAACCCATGCAAATAATATGTGCAGCGAATCATTTTTGTTTACCTTACTAAGTAATTGTAAGAAAAAACAGCGTGTTGCCATTAAACTAGTTACGTGGTAATCGTGAGATAAACTTTTAAAAAAATATCATCTTCGCTACATATAAAACGTTTTTGCTGAGCAAAAATCTAATTTTCCAAAAATGCCGTCCGCTGATTAAAAACATGATTTCCAAGCTCCTCAAAAGTGCTAAAAATTACTTCTTTACGTTGCTGTAGCTGAGAAAATACAAACCGTAATCGGATAACAAAATAATAGAAACCTACATTGGACGTTACCTCATACTTTCCACAAATAAAGTGACAGGGTCATTGCTTGAAGTCCCGTTGAGAAACGGTTTCTACGTAAACACTGCACGCTAGTTTAGTCCTCCGCGCCTAGAGGCGATGACGTGTTTGATGGACGTGTTATGTTCGACTTATCGCCTTCCCCGTTTGCGTGCATCGAACGTAAAAAATAACTAATGTCCACTAACTCTTAAAGTATTAAATTATTATTTTCGTCGCTATTTTTTTTTCCGCCTATTGACATATGCTCTCCCGCTCAACACAACCGTCAGGAAAGTGGAATACTTGGCGCCTAGACACAGTTTAAAGATTATTTGTGACATCGCCGTGATATTTATGCTGTGGTTACAGTTATTTTCTCTCGGCGACTAAATACAGAACTTTCTGCACGATTTGTTATTCTGTTTACATGTATGATGCTGAAGTTGTATTGTGTACGTGGCTATATATTTGTGCGAAGAGAAGTTTGTGACGTGATAAGAATAATTAATTTCAGTGCAGTTATTAAAATGCGGGTTGGAGAACGTTTTTATAGAATTACTTCCGTTCCCATTAGCGTGCATAAGCGGATATTTGTACATTGTTTCGACAATTTCATAAGGTAATTTCACCTTAATAATTCTTAGTTCGCATTGTAAATCAATCTAAACCTGGCTCATTCATGTCGGAATATTTGCGCAGTTGCTGACAGTTTACTTTTACTCTGTGTTTCACGTGGTTCCTCGCAGCACTGGATTTCATCTGTACTTCATCCTAGATTCCCATTTCATGTAACATCTCAGATATGACTGCACGTAATATTTCTGCGTCAGAAGCGTGGTGTTGAAGTAGCAGTTACCTCTGCTTAAAGGTACACAGAAAAAAACTGTTTTGTGGTGCCTTGAAAATTTTTTCAACACTGACCTCGCCAGTTATTTTTGTACTGGTTACAACCTTATGTGTGTGTGTGTGTGTGTATAGCGGTATATTGAGTAAAATGCCTCTGTATATGTCTGTCTGGAAAACTACTGTGTTTTGTTTCGTCTCTTCATTGTGTCGTTTGTCTTTTCTGTATATGTCTGATATCTGTTGCGTTTTGTCTCGTCTACTTGTTGTGTTCTTTTGTTATTTTTCTGTTCGTGTCTGATATCTACTGTGTTTTTTGTTTCATCTCATCGTTGTGTCGCATGTTACTTGGTTTTTTATTTTGTTTGTTATTATTTTCATTTATTATCTATTTGTTCCTTGTTTCTATTTGACCCGATTCCATCTTGGAATTTCATGTTGTGTATGTATCTTGCTGACTAAAGCATACTCTGCTTATTTTATAGTTTTGCTTTTATTTGTTAAGTTTTTGTTTTGACAGTCATTCAATTTGCAATGGAGTACGTCCAAGAAACTGAATCCAGTCTGTATTTGTATGTATGTGTACTGTATAGGCACAGTAAAGTGAGAACTGCCTCAAGTTATTTTCTGCCATTTTGTCTCCATCTTTAATATTTCAAATATGAAAACTCCTGTGTAACTAAAAACACGTGTAAACATTCAACTATTTTCAAAACTTTAAGTATAAGACCCAAATGAACTACATATTATGGTTATTTTAAGTTTTGGGGAGTGCTCAATGAACAGCCTCTATATATATATATCAGCGTATTTAGTAAAAAATACCTTGGTTTTCGACGTGACAAGCCTGTAAACAATTCTACTACCTGAATTTTGCACTCTACCACGGTTATGGAATTCTCTGATTTGTTTGTGTGTAGCTTAAGACAGACCAGTCAGAAGTATACTTTGGTAAGGGGGAATACATTAAGTAGGTGGGGAGGGAGTTAGCAACGTGATTATTGTTTGCAGAGTTGCCACTTCAAAAGCCGGAGCTGTTTACCAGAGACGGCAATTTTTGTGTACACAGGGGCTTGGTAACATAATCTAAAAGACACACGATCCTAATCCAGTGTGACCAACTGTAGTGGCTGCAAGTATGCGTTTTATACGTATTTTTTAAATTGCTAAATATCGTGTGATTGTATAATGCAACAAAAAGGTCATTCATTCACTAATATTTTCATACGTTAAATTGTGTTACGCTTACATTAAATTAAGTGAAGTTTGTGAAATTTTTTTACATTGTAGCCTACATTATTTAATAAGTGTTCGAGGAATCTGACACCTTACAAACTGGATTATCGTCATTATCTTCCCAGTGTCAGAAATGCTTATTAACAACTGTATTTACTACACAGTAAAAAAAATTGTGCTTTTACAAAAATAAAAAAAAATTGGAAACCAGCTTTTAAAATAAAATTTTGTTAGTGTTTAAAAAATATTTTGAACTTGACAGGAATTCTTGGAAGTATACAAATATGTATGTATATTTACAAACACATTTGCATAATTAAAAATAGTTTTAGTATGTTTACAACTAAATTATTGTACGTTTTACACCAATTATTTGAACTTAAGTAACACAATACATTTTTTAGCAACCAGTTCTCAATTTAAAAAAAAACTAAATATTTTGTTAAACGTGACAGGCCTTGAAAGGTTATTTTGTTTCACATCTAACAATCTGATCATAAAAATGTATCACTTTAGTGCGCTCAGGTATTTGGAAAATTGAGAACAATTTAATGACTTGCAACATTCTTGTAGTAATGCCTAGACTGATAGGGCCTACATGTTTTGACATTAGTTTACAAGTTTTTTTTTGTGGTGAAAGTATGATTATTTTTTAATTGTGTAGTGAGGATATGGGGATCAGATACCTCTTCATTTATGCAACCCAACAAGAGAGAATGTACATATATTATAAGAGAGCTCTTATCTTTGATTCTATGGTGGCATTTTTTCCAGTATTCATAGTCATATACAGATACTCAACACTAGCTTTTGCTACGGCTTGCAGCTAATAATAATAATAATATTAATAACAATAAATAATAATAATAATAGTCGTAATGTACGTCTTCACTATCAAGACAACATGCAGTCGAAAAGTCCTGTTATTACATTTGCTTACGTAGCCACGGCATAAAGAAACATCTGAGAAATGCTTGTGTGGAATTCCGTACCAAGATATCTCGCTAACCACCAAAAGTGAACTGCATATTCAAACTTATTAAGTGTATTTCTTTTTACTGGAAACTGGAACTCGTTTGGCAAGATTTAGTCAAGGCTAGCGTTCGACAGTGTATCCGGGTCTTAATTAGGCCCGCTGACTGTAGCAAGAAATTATGGCAAGTTTAATTTAAAACTACCTACCGCGACACTGTATTTCCAAGTGTCATATATTTTATTCCCTTTGCGATGACCACAGCAAAATAAAATTTAAAAAAAAAAGTCAGATTGTATTATTTTCTGCTACTTAAATATATAACTGAGTTGATTGCTAAATGGTGACAGTTTATTTCAAGAAATCAAGATAGTGGCTCTTTATTTTTGATTCAGGGAAAAGGGGAAAAACGCAAGTGGAAATTGTTCCAAATAAGAGTGGCTGAAATTATCGTATAAGAACCGCAGCAATTAAATGAGACAGATTTATTTAAGATTAAATTCAGTTTACCTTTATAATGGTTTCCTGCAGATTCAAAGTACAGCTCACCTGCTTGATTTCTAGCACATCGCATGGATTTCTTAGTTAGTAAATACTTAGGGATTAACTGCACATGATTCACAAATTATGCGAGCATTTTTTAAATCCCTGCTTAACTGATATTTTTGGTCAATTTGTAACCTTTACGTTGCATGCAAATACGTTTGATGTAGGTGCCGGAAAATTTCGCGGGTTTAATCACTTACATGCTAGAATCCATTATCCTATGCATATTCAAGCCCCGTCTATTCGTTCATTGTCTGTTGTTCCACTGAGTAGCAGCTAGTGAACATATGGTCGGGGCTTGAGTATGCATAGGATAGTGCATTCTAACATGCAGGTCATCGAATTCACGAAATTTTCCGGCCCCCTATTAAGAGGCCTTTGTAGCTACTTAAAATTATTTGGTTAAAAATAGTGCTGTTCTCCAGGAAAATCTAATGACTCAGTAGAAAATAATCGGTGAGCAGAAATCTTGTAGCTCTTGTAAGCAGAAATAAATATTTGCTACGAATTGCGCAGAACCGCCGGTGTTTTTGTTCGCCTTGAAATTGAAATATCTATGAATATATCGGGCAGCGTACTCGACGCGATATCTCTGTGGAATATGAGACCTTAGCAGTTAAACAACCACATCACTCTCTGCTACACATGGAAAGTTTATATATATAGGCCGTTCATGATAAATTGAGCACTGCATGAAGTTTTCTTCCAGCCGTTTTGCAGCTATACTAATTATTTTTAATATGAAAACCATCACGTAGCTAAAAATCACTGTAAAGTTTCCACGCTCTAAAAGGATAACATCTATTGGCCCAATAAAATGTAATAACTTACAAGGTTCTGCTGAGTACTCAGTTTATAGTGAACAGCCTATACAGTCGATAAAGATTAGTTGCTATAATACGTTTGTATAGGTAGTTCGCGATAAATGAGCTCTTCTGACGACCATCTTGCATAGAAAAATGATTATAAAATATTATTATAAATTACCTGAGACGTTTACGTTTCAGTACAGTAGTTCTATACTCTTATATTGTTACTTTGATTATTTTTTTATGTTAAACAAATCCGAAAAACTATAAATTATCTGAAAGGAAAAAAAATAACCAGGGTTTCTGAAGTTCCCACTTATCCCGAATCATCTGTATATAGTTTATTGTACACGAATAAATTCACTTCACTATACAGTGATTCCAGGCTTTTATATTTAAATTTCAACATTTATAGAACAGCGTTTGGTTATTCCGAGCCACTCGTTCGAGTACTGCACGTATTAATATTATCGAATCATACGCAGTAACGGGCAGACTTTTTCTTTTTCCGAGGTTAACTTCAAAAGTTTCACCGTGAACCTCTTATAATGTGGCTGCTACTGTTAGAAAGGTTTGCTCAATTATGTGAGCGGGTTTGCCCTATTACCAGGTTCATTGTAAAATTTTGCACATAAGTTAGGATTTTGTGACTTATTTACATAGACCTTCGAATTCCGAGTTATTATCCGACAGTCGATTGGACTTCAAGCTATTGTGTCTTCATCTGACTAATGCTGTCGGCAGATAGTGTGTGTGATAAGCTACATAGGACTTGCGCAACTAGTTATATAAAGTCAACTGTAAGATACCCTCTGTCCTGTAACGCGGGCACAGAAATTTACAAAAACCTCCTGCCGTGTGTTTGGGTGAGTATAGGCCTGTAGCAGGTATCGCTATAGGCTATTTGTTGAGCCACTTGAAAACTTTACTTGGGTTACTTTCTGAACGACCCGGGCTGAAATGATGCCCTGCCCAGGCTATCGTCGTGACTTATGCCCTCGGTGGCGTCGCTGCACTCACAGAGGTATTGATCCGGCGCCGCGACGCATGCGTCTCGCCGACCCTCTCCGTCTCTGCCGTCGCCATGGCAACCGGGAGGGATCAACTCTGCCGCGCATGCGCTCGGCACTGAACAAACACTCGAATTGTGGCCCCCTCTTCCCCTCTTCTATCGCCCTCACGTGTTTCGATCAGCGCCCTCCCCTCCCCTAAACACTCTATACCACCCCTACAATTCATCTCTGCCAATCCCCCGCTGGGGACCGTGTGTACTTTGTGGAGTGCGAGGGTAGGGGGACCGCAGATTCGTTTTGCGTGTTAAAGCGGGTTTAGCCTGTAAGTGGGTACGTAATGTGAACCGTCATGGTGTGGCAACTTCATTACAGAGTAAATGTTTCCCCAACTCAATCAGTTTTAAAAGGGAAATTTCGGGATGTCGAAACACGTGCGGCACTTAATCGAGCCGCGCGCTGAACATGATGTCCATCGGAAAACACATTTTCGCCTAGTCATTAAAAAAATATTCGAGCGTGCGGATTTTCAATAAATTACTAATTGCGTAGCGCCCTTTAGGGATTAACACAGGAAAATTGCCTTAGTGCGTTGAAGTGAGTGCACGTTTTGTGCTATATTATTAATGCCTGAACGCGTATAGCTAAATTGTGGTGCTGGAGGGAAAATCGAACGTCCCGTGTGAAGTAGCAGATTAGGTTACGTTTAATAAGAATAATTCGCTATCAGGTCAAATATCTAAGGAGTGAGATGTGTACCGTATTTCTAAATCGCAACTACTTTGAAACAACACTATTTTCGGTTAGCGGATGCGTTAGGATGTCGCCAAATGATATTTTAATACTTTAGGGAAACAAAATTAATTTCAATACTTTAGGGAAACATCTCTCAAGCCGTGAGAAAGAAAATCATTTTAACATAGTTCGCCCGTAAACACCTTGTTTCTTTACTGCTGCTCGTAACACATACGGACGGCTTTTATATAAAAGGAACCAAGCGACATTTTTTGATTGTTTGATTTACGTGCATTAGGAACATAAGAAATCTTTAAATATTGCGTATATAAATTAAACCTAGCTCTATGTGCCCTGTTCTACCATTTGCAACGCACTGAACCAACCACCACACAATCAACTTAAATTTGTTTGCTGTTTTCTCAGTTTAACGGATATGTTGCTTTGTTCCTTTTATATAAAACCCTTCGATATGTACAGCGTAGGTCTCATAGGTTGGATCATGTCACTGTGTAATATCATCCCAGTTATGTCCGACACATATTGTAGTCTATGGACTGTCAACACAACTAACCACTATTCTTCCGCCAGTTGTGAGGGTTGTTCAAACCTTCACATTACACACAATGGTTTGAGGCTATCACAGTACAATTCAGGAGTTGGTTGGAATAAATGCTTCAGTGAGCTAAGGTCTTCCTTCCATCAAACAGTTTTTCTTGTTCCGATATCTCAATTCTCTACCGACTTATGAATTTTTGTCTTGACCTGGACTGGTATCACAATGCTATAATAAATAATTGCTGTTCTTATCTTTAACTCTGGGTAAAATAAATATTATAAACTCGTGTAATGTAGCAGCTATTAATTATTGGTAGTAAGAGAAAACCATATGAGTTAGACGGTAAAATAAAACAAGAACGAATTTCTCCTAAATATATACCTGCCATTATCTCATAATGAAATTTTCTCACTAAGGCCTTTATTACAGCCATCGTCAATTTGTTTTCATTTTCCATAAAACTTTAGGTTTATGCAAAGATTCTCGTAGCACTTGAGTGCAAACGAAATAATTTGTAGCAAATATTAACAGGTACACTGGTATTGGCCTCGTGATGTACATAATGTATTCCTAGTTTACATACGCCAACTATAGACGTATAGTTGTGCATGTCACATCATGCTCGTAAATTGTTCGTAACACGTTCAGTTTCCCTATGTATCTACCGTAGTTATTGGTGCCTTCTGCCCGTTATGAGACTGTACAGTAGTGATCAAAACCCAGCATGCACTGCAACATTCCTTGAATCACCTCTGGATGCCGTAATGGACTACTTGAAAAGAGGCGGAGCTTCAGTCAGGTGTGGGGAACAATTCCTATCTCCACGGATACCGCAGCCAAACATAACCTTCATTTAGCTGTTTGGCGTCAAATGTCCCGGATGAGATGTGCGTCAAGAAAATTGATTATTTGTTTGGAATTTGCCGTTTTTTCAGGTAAACATTAATCTTATATATTTGCGTATCTTAACCATGAAGTATAAACTACTATTTTTTACCTTTGCGTGCAAATCTGTGAATGCGCAACATTTTTACTTTCTGCAATTACCAGCTAACAAATCAGCATGTTTGTAAACAAGCTTTGTTTCCCACAGTACTTTTCCCCTGCGGTGACGTCAGGAGGCGTGTACTTCAAGTCATCCATTGTACGTCATTTGAATTCAAAATGCTGTATGTATGATTACTGTAATTAGTTAATATAATAATGACAAATGTGTATAAAAGTAGTGTTTAAATACTGTCCCCACTTTGCATTTTTAATATTAAAATACTAAACAGATTTACATTGCATACTTATTGGAATGTAATTTTTAAGTACAATTTCAGAGGACCGTTAACTGGGGCAATATTGGCCCTGGGGTGGGAGAACTATGTCCCACTCGAAATTTTAGTTTTTATGTCGTTTAATGAACATTTCCAATTTAATCCGACTGATTATATTTTTTATGCTCGGACTTTAATTATGTGTATTTTAACAAAAGTACTCCAAAACTAATATTTTGAGTGGGACAAATTTACCCCAAAAATGGGCCAACGTTGCCCCAGTTTACGGTATATTTGTTCCCACAATATTTACTTACCACGTATGCGTATTTCAACTAATGTAATTCAACATATAAGTACTTCTGAAATAAACCTTGCAGGAACCTATTTTTTGTCGTAGAGGTAAGCGTAGACTAATACAGGAGATTGCATGATGTGGTCTACGTGAAGCCGCAGAATGTGCGTCCACCTTGTTGATAGTTACCCAAATCAAATAGTTGAACAAATTGAATGAAAATTGTTACATATGTTACAATGGTGCTGTTAAAATTTTGTGAAGTAGGATAATACAGCATTTCATTTCCCATTTATTGTATTAGTGTAGAATAACCTGCACGAGTTCATTAGTTCTGTCTGCGCCGCATACGGTGCACTTGCACACATTTTATTGTTCAGTAAAATATTTTGTTGTTACAACTGACTACTTTAATTGTTTCCACCAAGTCATATGTCTATTTCAATTGCAGATGTAAAATTTGTGTGCATAAGAATAAAAGGTTTGTGTTATTTAAGATATTTTTTAAACAGCCAATACCATCTAAATAACTAGTAGTTATCATTCCTTCCTGTTAAGTGTATGGTCAAACATCGCTTGACAATTACAGCGTTCTTTTCTGTTTGCAGTTTTCGCATACAGTTGGTAGCTGGTGCTTACATAGGCTATAGTTAATGGTCAACTACAACAATATGAAATAACTTAGTGTAAAATTTTAAATAGATTAGTTACAGTTTTCTATTTTCAATTTTTAATAAATAGAGCGTTTTGCATTGAACGCATTTGTACTTCTCCGATAAAACAGTGATAAAGCTAAATGAATAAAGCAAGACAAAAAACGTTAGAATATGTAGGGATGGGTAGATAGAAGGAAAGCTACTGATAACGAATTATAAAGTTAACGAATTCGAGGTACTTAGCTGTAGGTAACAAGCTAGAGATGACGAGATCGAAATAGATAGAGGCAACGAGATAAATAGAGGTAACGAGCAAGATAGAGGTAACTAGCTAGATAGAGGTAACTAGCTAGATAGAGGTAACTAGCTAGATAGAGGTAACTAGCTAGATAGAGGTAACTAGCTAGATACAGGTGATAGAGGTAACTAGCTAGATAGAGGTAACTAGCTAGATAGAGGTAACTAGCTAGATAGAGGTAACTAGCTAGACAGAGGTAACTAGCTAGATAGAGGTAACTAGCTAGACAGAGGTAACTAGCTAGACAGAGGTAACTAGCTAGACAGAGGTAACTAGCTAGACAGAGGTAACCAGCTAGACAGATGTAACTAGCTAGATAGAGGTAACTAGCTAAACAGATGTAACTAGCTAGATAGAGGCAACTAGCTAGATAGAGGTAACTAGCTAGATGGAGGTTACTAGCTAGATGGAGGTTACTAGCTAGATAGAGGTTACTAGCTAGATAGAGGTAACGAGATATAGGTAAATAACTAGACGTAACTAACTACAGTTAACGAACTAGATGCAAAAATTAACGAGCTAGCTGGAGCGAACTAGAAGAAACGTGCTAAAAAGAGAAAGAGAGAGAACGAATGAGCAAGAAAATGTGATGTGTAAGTAAAGTTTTTATATCTATTCAATTGAGCGCGAACTAATGTTATACGCTACGGACTATTAGGTAGCGAATCCTTTCGAATCGAGTAGGATGAACACTCGTGAAACCGAGAGAAACGAGATAGAATTTCGAGACTAAGTTTGCTTCTTCGTGCAGCTTAATACAATCCTCTCCCTCTGCGCTCATGTGTTTGGTTTCCACGAGTTTTAATTAGAGACAGAGAAAAAAAGCGAGACGGGGAGATTAGGCTACCAGTTTTCTGTCCCTGATAGCAAACAGGTGTGCTGAAATAAATCGCCTAGAAAAAGATAACTCCCTCTCTTTCGCATGATGACACAAGTTCACTGAGCATTAATTTTTTTGTTTAACATTCAAAACATGTTATAAATTGGAAACAAAGATTGCTTAACAATAGCTACATACGTACGTATATATTCCTTAATTATTTATTCCTGGCCCAGGGTGAGAAAAAAGATCTCATCCAGGAAGTTTTCAGCAACGCACAGTTTTCTGTCCCAGTAGTACGTTATTGCATAAGTGTATGTACTGTTCTAAACGGGCTGAGTCAGGTCAAAGTGTGTTAATTTTATGGTGCAATATGGTAGGCCGGAACTGTGTTTTCATTCTACATGAAAAGTGAATATTGCGAGAGTAATAATATTGGTGTGATAAAAGTTCCTTAAAAATAATATTTCAGTAAATGTATCCGTCTTAATACTTAGCATGAAAATTCTCGACCAGTTTCTAAATAATATTATATATGCATGTGTATATATATATATATATATATATATATATATATATATATATATATATAAGTGTGTGTACATGGTGCTTACAGAAAGTGTTTCATATTGTTGGAATAGGTAGTATACATAAAAACACGACTCAATATGGAGTAAACGAAGGTACTAAATGCATTCATTCAGCTGGTAGGTAGGCAGGCGTACACTTAAAAAACGTCCAACATGCTCAGATTAGTACCACCACCACCATCTGGGACCATCTGAAAATCACCGATAGCTTTCACCTTGAAAACAAATATGACACCATTGCAACACGACAGAAATCATAATATTGGCTTCTTGTGCCCAGTGACTACATTGTGAGGCAGGGAAGCTCTTGAGTTACTAATATTTGGCTGCCGAGATTTCAAGAAAAAAAAATGTGGTGTCTGTCTTTGTAGCAGATGCCACCAATACCGTAGCCAGTTTCATAGGAAAGTTACCAGCCAACTACCAATAAAGGCGAAAGAGCTTTAATGTAACATGGTTGCAGTTTCAAGGGCAGCTGGCTGTACTTTGATGAAGGCGGGCACAGTTATGCTGCCCGCATATTTTATACTTGGAGGAAATATTACTGTAACCGGCTGACGTCTGTGCATTTCTGATCGCGGGGAAGCGGGGTAGGTGTAGCAATGGGGGAAGAGATGCGTGCGCAGGTCTGACGTGCTATCGTCCGTTTCAGAAACATCAACTACTAGTGCACTACTTTCTGTTACTCGAGCCCGATTACCGAATGTTTTTAGGTATGCGCGTATTCATTCGGGCCGTTCTGTTGTCGCTCTGCTTTAGACCTGTCCGTGACGAGCTGCAGCCTCGTTAGTAGGAGGGGACTTGTTTGCACAGACGTGCGCCGGTTATAGTATTGTTGAGAATGTTACCTTCCAAGAGTTACACCAATTGCAATGTCAATATTCATGTCTGAGTCACTTGACCTCTTTATGTCGGATGTTTTACAATTAGCATTACGAATTTCACTTGTGAATGTAATTGGTTTTTATACAATTCATGAAACCAAACCAAAAGATATCACTGTGGATACATAGTAAGGTGAGGTGAGAGGGTTTTACGGCCCTTTAATAATGAGGTTTTAAGAGTCTATGAGTGCAAGTGAGGTGAAGAAACAACACAACTTCCACGCCCAAGCCGGGATTCGAACCCAGGACCTCCCGTACCATAGATCGGTGCCTAACGGACTTCGTTACGGAGGTCGGCGACTTTTTCCAGCAATACTGCAAATCAACAGTATATAGATACTTAATAGTAATTTAGTGAATGAAATACATCATCATTTAAGATATATCTCTCGCCAAGTTTTGTGCAAGCTTCAGAAACTAATGATATGACCAGAGAGAGAGCTCCTAAACGACCTACAGTACTCAGTATTCTTTTGATTTATTTCATATTGAAGTGTTGTATTGATTGTGTACAATATAATTAAAAAATTCCTTTAATTGTCTTCTATGTGTAACTACAGTTTAGAAAAAACTACTTACAAATCTATTAATATTATTCATGGAAGTATGAAATAATTTATTAATAACTCTTTATTCGGACGAGTTTGCTAAGGCATTTTTTTTACTACTACGTTTTGGAGTTGAATATCAGACGCTTCATATTAAAATTAGTTATTTCTAGATGAAATCCCAGGAAAGGTTATTTCGTTATGAGCATTACCAGTCCTAATTTTTCTTTTAGCCTGGTGGCATTGAATTTGAAAATAAACCGTTTAACTTGCTTATCTATATTACATGTTTGTTTTCCATTAACTGTGTGTTGATTGTGTATAGTTTTGTCACCCAATTTCATACAAGCTTACGGACACTAAGCTTATAATTATAAAGTGAAAGACATCATATTGTCCCGGTCTGTGTTAGTATAATGGGCTTTGTTAATTCAAATATTGTAACAATGCAATTGGTTTACATTTGTTTCACGATTGAGTACACGTCACTAAATGTCCGTTTATAAAACCAGAAAATTGAAAAAGGAAGTGAATAAAAGCTGTCGTCTGCTTGTATGATCAAGATATAGAAAATAAATAAATAAATATATATATACATATATATATGTATATATACATACATATATGTATATATATACATACATATATGTATATATATATACACACATATATATGTATATGTATATACATATATATGTATACATATATACATATATACACATAGGCTACATACACACACACCTGAAATGAGTTGGAAACACGAGTTCATATTAAAACTGCCGTTGAAGTTACATGCTACTGAAGCATCCTCCATAATTCTGTTAACAGAAACTTCTGTCATCCGTATGTTTTCTCAGGTGCGGTAAAAAAAATGTGGTTTAACGGACGTTTTCATGTCACCAGTGCGCCTGAGATTCACATTGCAGGGCAGACTATGTAGCACCGGGCTCTGTGTTAACACTAGATGCTCTTATATCGTGGCGTGCGAAATTATTTCTGTGAAATAACCTATCTCAGTTTGAAGTCGCAAAATTAATCGATTCCTTGCGAAACTGTAAAAGAAATACACCATTTTTGGCGTGTGCCGTATAAATAGCGTCCTTTGTTCGAGAGATTTTACATACATCGACAAACTTGATTTTCAAATTTCGAAAGTAGAAGTGAAATATGCATGTTCTAATGCTACCAGTTTATTTACCCTAGTTAACGTGCAATGTGAAATAATTTTATTTTCTGATATTGATAGTTCTGTGATACGGTATTGAAACGTTAGTAGTTCCATTACCTGCATCAACAATACCCTTTGAAACTGTGTATCCCCAAATTACCTGCATTGCGAAATAACTTTGACTTCATCCTCCAGCGTTGTCGTCGTTAAATAAGTAATATAAATTAAATATAATTTTGAGTCTTCAAAACAAATACAATTACGTTTGTACTGTGTAAGGGTTAAAACATGCTATACTCTTTACGCTCTAAAAACACTTTCTTCTCAATGACAACAGCATTTTGTTTATACGTGAACCACAGCAAAAAACACTTTCTTCTCAATGACAACAGCATTTTGTTTATACGTGAACCACAGCAAAAAA
>PNEQ01029985.1:0-18379 GCA_003012365.1 Medauroidea extradentata | reverse complement strand
TTTATTATAATAACCACTTTTCCACATTACTACAGATAACGCACACGCAAGCTACAACCGAATGTAAACAACAAAATGTCCTCGGCCCGAACTGAAGTGATTGGCAACAGTGGAAGTAAGTTAGTCGCATGGTAAATCTGGTACGCTCACCGCATAATACTGGTACACGCGTAACAGAACAAGTCAAAAACTACCGCTATGAGTACCGAAACAATTGTACGTCTACTACCACTTTCTGCGTCGAGAAAAGGAGAATATTGCTATGTAATTAAATTGCAGAAAATAAATTATGAATAGCCACTTTTGAATGTTTTTTGTGTATAAAAAGGTTTTTTGACCACAATTTTCAGGGTATTTAAAATAACTGCCAAAACGATCTGTAGCAATGGACACGGCATAGAGACAAACAAAAATGTCAGTGGTGGCATAACGTAACTTCAACCGTTACTGAGCCAGGTGGAAAATCATTTAACCTGTAAAACCCTATGCTTGCTCCCGCCGTGGCTTAAAGTTAGGCAGCACCCTTAAGTAATCTGAGTTTTATAATATTTTTATACATATTATATTTGGATTAAAACTGAACACATTCTTTCATTCGTACCAATATTTAGCTGAAACTGTTTTCAGGTACTTTTCATAAATAAGCTAGTAGAGTAAAAAATCAATAAAAAGGGGAATTGACTGTGTTAAAATTAATTTAAAAACTTATTCCAGCACATAAATAAAAATTGAATCAATTAGGTAGCAAGATCACTAAATATAAAATGGTATTACATTACAACTTAAAATTCAAGATTGATGTGACTTATTGTAATAAAAATTTTGATGATAAATTATATAAATGTTTTAAATAGAGACTAAATATTACACATTATAATAGTAAAAACGCAAGGAAGATGTTAATAGTTTGTGTTGCACGACAATAAGTGAACGAGCAGAAAAAAATGTGCGAAGAGCGCTCCCTGATAATACAGAGGCTGGCGGAGATGATCGTACTATGTGATAAAATTGACTCTCGTTGAGGATGACACAGAGGTGTAACTGACACAGTCCTGAATTTCAGTACAACTGATACTCGAAAAAGGTGGCACTCTGAGCAGATGGCACTCGGAGAGGTTGACACACAGTGAAGATGGCAATTGGAGCAGATGGCACTCAGAGAGGTTGTCACAGCAGTGAAGATGACACTCAGAGATGTTGGCACAGTGGAATGGCACTAATAGCAGATGGCACTCTGAGAGGTTGGCACAGCGGTGAAAACGGCACTCAGAGCAGATGGCACTCTGAGAAGTTGGCGCAGCAGTGAAGTTGGCATAGCGGTGAACATGGCACTCGGAGCAGGTGGCACTCGGAGAGGTTGACACAACGGTGAAGACGACACTCGGAGAGGTTGGCACAGCAGTTAAGATGACTCTCAGAGAGGTTGGCACAGCGAAGAAAATGACACACAGAGAAGTTTGCGCAGCAGTGAAGATGACACGTGGAGAGGTTGGCACAGCAAAGAAAATGACACACGGAGAGGTTGATAATCGGTGCAATTGATACTCGGAGAGACTGATACTCGGTGAGACTGACACTCGGTGATATTGGCATGTCCTGGCAGTCCCTAGTAGGCCTACTGCCTTTGTGAACGATTCTGGTAAAACTTGTGGACAAAAAAAAATAATGTCGAAATATTTCTTAATTCAGTGTTGCTGTCATCATGGTACATATCGTTATTAAAACAGTGAGACAAGTTTCGACATTTATTTATAATTTATAGCTGATTATCATTTTAATGCTAGTCGTTACATGTAGAATATTTCTAAATGATAACGGCGCCTATGAAGCCTGTAATGGAATACTATATTGGATATCAGCGGAATCAGTGGTCCGCAGGTCTGTCATTCTTTAATAATGCATTAGATGGAGACTGAATTATGTAGCGTAGCTGGATGTGCGTCTACTTACGGACGGTGAATGAACCCCTGTTAATTCATTGGTGCAAGTTGTCTTTGTCTTTATGTTTCTAATATCAATGTCTTAAGTAAAATTATAAATATAACCAGCATTTAAACTTAAATTTATTACATCTTGTACCAAGAATCTATGGATAGTTTAAGATATTTTCAATTCTAACCATTATCGAAAAATATATTATTTTTCATTTTAATCTCTCAGGCTAACCGTAAATGATAGCGAAATGTCTGCTGTCGTCTGTTAAACCCAGTGGTACATTACTTGGCTCATTTAATGGCCAAGTAAAAAAGTATGAATAATGTATTAATTAAGGATTTGCATAATACTTAAAGAATAACATCATACCACCAAACTATTGGCTGACAAATCTCAGATAGCATGAGAGCATTTTCAATAAATCCAGAATAAAAAAATTGCTTTCTTATTATGTATTGGTTTAAGTTTCAGAGTAGTGTTTATATACAAAGAATCGCAAAAATATGTGCACAAATAATATTTCTTAAGCAGTGAACACAAACTTACAGTGTGAATCAACGTTTATCTTCGCACCATTAGTAACATGACCTGAATTGCATGGCCACTTCTTTTCAAGGGTACACACTCCATTGTTGTAAGTTATCGTTGGATATTTGATTTACAAGGTTGTGAAAAGAGGTCAGGTTTAATTTTTACTATAAACTCAATTTAATCTAAACACATCTGTCGCACTCGTGTTCTTGAACCCTGTGTGTCTACCTGATGACGGGAACAGATTCCAGTTCCTGAAACGTCGTTCATACTGACTGTTTGGAAAACTACTGTGTTTTATTTCGCCTCATCGTTTGTGTTGTTTGTTGTTTTTTCTGTTTGTGTCCGGCACCTTTGTGTTTTGTTTAGTCTCATCGTTGTGTCGTTTGCTGTAATTCTGTTTGTGTTTATGTTTCGTCTCATCGTTCTGTCGCATGTCAACTTAGGTTTTTTATATTTTTGTTATTTCTTTTATTTTCTGTTTGTTCCTTGTTTTATCTGACCATATTCCAGTTTTGGAATTTCATGTTGTGTATGTATCCTGATGACTAAAGCATACTCTGCTTTTTATGTTTTCTTGTCTTACTTTTACTTTCGGTTTTCTTGTGACAGTCATTTATTTCGCAATGGAGTATGTCCATACAAACAAATCCAGTCATGAATTCCCATTGCACAGTTCTTTCAAAGATCATATGTAGGTTTATATTTAAATGATAATCGGTAGTTGCGCTACTACATTTTGTTTACTGACGAGGCACGTTTCACACTGGATGCCATGAATAATCTGCGAAACAGCCGTAATGCTCGGCAATTGTGATACACAGCTGTAAGCAATACTGTCTGGTAATATATCACAGGTTTTAATTTTCAAAGTGTTATTATTATATTAGCCTTGTTTCAAATGTTTCTTATTACTCTGCAAATATTAATAATATAAATATTACCAATTTATGTAAACATCTTTTGCTTCATATTCTATTAGAAAAACGAAAGCCCTATGTGTAGCAGTATGCCTTTGTAATGAGTGTGTGAAGTAAGAAAATGACATCTTTTTATCTATCTACAAAAATTTTGAACATTCATTTGATAATCCTCAAATTTAGGCCAATTTTTCACATGAATCCCATTCGCCCAAGCTTTGTGTGTAAAGCTACTTCATCTAGTGTCACACTGTTGCCTCTTGTAATACTTTTACCAGTTGCACTTATAAGTAAGCTTTGTTTTAAAAATACATTGACGTTAATTTGATGAAGTCAAAACTGCATGTATATAAACATACTAAATGGAGCCCGCGACGTCGTTTGCGAGGTTTTCAATTTAATGCGATAGAATTTTTGGAACAAAATGTTTTGAAAAAAAGCTGAATGGTAAAATTATGTTCACAGCCATCAATGACAGTTGTATAAACATTTTAAAAAGGAAAATAGTTACACTAAATGTTTGGTACCCCTTTCTGCCTCTTTAACCCATTTTGTCTCTCACCGCACCTTAAGTGTATGTTTTGTAGTAACTTTCACAGCCGCATGGATATACCTCATCAAAGTGTACCTTGTTTAGAACCTCCTATGCCCCCCTTAAACTATTAATTTTTGGCAGAAACTTTCGCCAAATTTTATTTTTTCGCTAAATTTATGGTGCACCATTCTTTCCTTTTATTCCTTCTATCTTGTTTTGCTAAACCCCCCCCCCCAATTAATAAAAACTTTTTTTTTTCATGAATCTTCCGGGGTAGGGGGGGAACGCATATGTTACCAAAATTTATCGCATTCGTGTGAAAGTTATAGGACGGTGTAGAAGAAGAACAAACAAACATTCATTTTTATAATATTGACTATCACATCGCCAGTGGCATTGCCCGCGTGTATTACCCATAACTGCGAATATCTACTTCAGTAAAAGGACCAACCAAGCTACAGGTTTAGCCAAATCTATAGCAGGCTAAGTAGCTGTGGCTGTCCATGTGAAACACTGACCTAAGTCTATCCCTGCCACTTTTAATGACTGCCCAGATTTATTTATAGATAGCAAAACATACATTGAAGATGAGAGACTATTAGATTAATATAGTGAAAAAAAAAAAATATATATATATATATATATATGTAATGCCAACTTGTTTACCTCGAGTACAACTATTGATGACAGTGTGAGAGCACGTACGTATAGTTGGAAGTACTAAAATATGAAGTCACTTGGATCATAAAGGTTGTACAACAATAGGTAACGACATAACTGGAGAATGTAAACTTCCCTCTAATTATGTTTTACAGTGGCTGTATTTGGTTTTTTGGATCATTTGCTTTGAAATGCTTATCAAAGTTTACGTTTCTCCTCCGGTAATTTAGAGTTATTTCATCAGTATACTGATTTAATTATTGTTCGTATTTAGGCGAGAATATTACTGAAGCAAGTAACATTTCGCTATCTCAACTGGTTAGGTATACATAACTGTATATCAACTGAAAGTAAATTTTATGCCTTTTGACCCCGTTAATGGTAGAATTTCTCAAAATTGTACCATCACATGTTAAACATTTGTATAAGTATCCAACTGTGGTAAAATTCACGACGAAACTCCATAGAGTAAAATCTGAATCGACGATTCATTTTAAAATGTTTTTCATACCTTCACAACCCTGAGAGTTTGAATTTATAAATATGTTGACGGGCATTTACGCATTCATCATCATAAAGCGAAAAGCAACTCTATATCTCGAATGATTCGATAGCTATCAGGAGTTTATCTTAAAGATGTCCATACATGTCTTTTCACCCCCATAATACTGTTCACGTGGCAAAAACACATCATCATGAATTTGTACAACATAGTATTAGCTTTATAGATGTTACTTGTGACTAAGTTTTACATTCGTAAAAAATTTTTAGCTCCCACAGTCTTCTTATAGTGGCATGCTAAAGTCAAGTTTTGCAAGTAACGGGAACAAACAAAAAACAACTGTAACTGACTTACTGTAAAGATAAAATTTACACTGAAATTAGATACTATGGGCCATATCAGTTGGTTTTTGTTATCAGTCTGTTCCCGTAACTTGCAAATTTTTACAATGACACGCCGCTATGGGAAGATTACGAGAGTTAAAAATATGTCAGAAGTAGAAAATAAAGTCACAATAATTAACGTGTATGAAACTACCACTATGTCGAACAAATATAAAATTATGCAATTTTACCACATGAATGCACTTATGGACCGAATTCTGGAAAAACACTTTAATTACAAGAAAAGCTATTTTATGGGTGTCACCTTGAAGTGGAAACCATTACATTAGTCTGTTGGGTTCCCGATCTATCGATGTTTAGTTGAACATACATTTCACCACGTTTCATCACTTTTCACCCCTTCAGATATTGATTTTCGAAAAATCAATAAATTACAGTTTAGGTATTTCAGTAAGCTTTAATCTTAAGACTGTTCCAGACGCTAGCATTAAAGATAGGGTGAAAGTGGATTCGTAGCAAACGCAACCTAAGTAAGATAGAAATGTGAAATAAACAGCAAATTCAAGATATTTACAACATGATTCCGGCTACACAGGTAAAATTTTGATTTTTGAAGGCAAACTATTTTTTCCCTATTTTTTAAAGTTATAAGAACCTCATATCTAACAGACTATTAAATGTATGTAATATTCGTTTCAATAGCTAGTTTTATCAAGAAAAATTCATCAGAAAAGTCAGCGAGGGTATATATGTAGCTTTAACACTGTATAAACTGTGAGTAGAAGAAAAAATTGTTGAGGTCATTGCGGCCGGCGTGCCTGGGAAGCCGTGTTGCAGACACTCGTGGAGTCCGACGGAGACGAGTCATCCCGCACAGGGTTGCCATGTATACAGCAAGCACTCAACACGCGTGCCGTGCGCCCGCTCGGTCCGTGCAAAGTTTCTCCGCTGAAAATACGTTCTGGCAAACAACAAGTCTGTGAGGAAGAAGATGGGTTGAGTTTGTGCTGCAAAAAGGTCGAACTATGACAGTTTATTGAAATGATGTGTGCTAAGAAATTGTAGGTCTACTTATTAAACTGTCTCACAGAATGCAATCACTTTATTCAGTGACATTAATAATTATTCTTTTGAGTGACCATTCAAAACCTTGTTAGTCTCATACCAAATGTTATACTTGATTTTTAATCTGGTAAGACTTTTACGTAGCAGAGAGGGAAAATGGTAGCTTAAAAGCTAATGTTTTAGAACCGATAAGAAAGAATTATGTGACTTAAGAGCAGTACCGGAATGTAAGAAAAGGAGAAATTGGAGATTTTCGAGGAAATCAGCCGACCAGTGTCATCGCTCGGCATGGTTCCCACATGCGAAAAATTGGGGTTCACTCGCTGGGAATCGAACTTGGATATGGATCGCCGTGGCGGATTTTGGCGGCTTGTAAGCAATATAATTAAGAGCCAATGATGGTTAATGATGTGAATATGGATCAGCGTCAGAATGTAAGGGCGTAGGAAATAGGAGCTCTCCAAGAAAACCTACCGACCAACTGCATCGTTCACCATGATTCCCATTACTGAAATCTCTTAGTTATCTGGCTTGGAATCAGGGTAAAATTTCATTTTCATGTTTTGTATAGCAATTTGCTAAGTAAATTTGTTTTTGTGTAGCAGTTTAGGAAAATTGCATAGCATTTTTTTGTTCCAAAATATATTTTGAAAGCATTCTGTCTAGTGACGGAAAAACATGTAGGGTTAAATTAATTACAAAACATTAACTTTCCATTTACTGTGTTATGATTTTTTAGTTAATATATACAAGTATTTTCTTTCAGGTCCAATATAGGCGCAACCTATTAAAATCTCTAAAATCTATACAATTGGGTAATGTTTATTAGAAGCCTTCAAGTCATCGTCAGAAAGGTCTGAATCTGGAAATGTTTTTGTTGGTGCACTTTCAGCAACTGTCTTCAGTTTCTTCGATGGTCCTGGCTGAGGACCGTATGGTTCAGTCTCAGGATGGCGAAATTTTTTTGAAAAGAATATTTCAGTGGCGCTGCTAGGTGAAAATTCCTTCAGCTCTTTGTCTTCAATGGAAATCCTCAAAAGGCTGTTGAGTGTTTTTGTATGCAAGCGGTTTATGTAATCAGTTTTCACTCTCTTCATGGTGGAAAAGGCTCTTTCCAATTTGGAATTGGAAACAGGAAACACTCTCAATATGTTCAAAATGTGACAAAGATTTGGGAAGATACAGCTATATGCCTTGCACACACATTTCCAAAGTTCATTTCCTGACAAATGTCTCAAATTATAATGCCAGAACACCTTGAAGTCAGCACAGTCATTACAGATACCTTCTTCAGTCACTCCATGTTTCTCTAAGAGTTGCTGATAGAGCTGTGCCAATAATTTTATTTCTTTAACACAAAAACATGAAAGTTTGTCTTCTTCTGTAGGCCATATTTTAACTTCCAAAATTTTCAATGCGGCACTTTTAATATCTGACTCATGGAAATCTAAAAATCTGTTATAGACGACATTGCGCAGCTGTGTGAGAATATCAGTATAGCTGCGTTTGAATGCATCTACTGATGACACATTAGTCAGTTTGATTCCTTGGTAACTGAGGCCTGCATTATCTTCATTTGAACTTGATAATAACTTACCAAGGGTGTCAGAAAAAGAGCCATTTTTCATGCTGGTAAGTACAGAGTACAGGCGCTTCACAACAGTCATTGCATACATCATGTCCACAGAATTCCCTTGCAGTGAGACAACTTTGAAAAATGAGTCAAAACATCACTGAAAAAAACAGTCCATACAACAAATTTTGCAGTTTTAAGAATGCGAACTACACCCATTAGTTTTGCAGAGATGTGATGTTTCTCTGCAGCATATGTTTCCAGCTGTTGCACAATGACACTGTAGTTGGTGAGGAGTAACTCAAGTGACTTTTTAGTGTGAGTCACCCATCTGACACCTTGTGCTCTGGCAGTAGGCACAGAGGTTACATTTTCTCCCAAAATCAAAGCTAGTTCTCGAAACTCGTGCAAGCGTTTTGGGTTCTTGCTGCAAAATTCATGAATGTTGCTTAGCAGTGCAAAAATATCTGCTAAATATGTTGACTGCTGAACATAGTCTTTAACACTTAATTCAAGACGATGGTTGAGGCAGTGAATGGTAAGCAGCCAGGGCCAAACCTTCTTCAACTCTGCAGCAACACCTTTTTTGTGTCCCAAATTCACAGATGCACCATCAGCCAAGAAGCCCACCAATTTATTTTCAATTTCAGATATTTCAAAGTAATCCAAAATTTTTCTAAGTACACAAAGAATGCCTTTTGCTGTTCCATCTTCCAAATCAATTATTTGTAGAAATCTGCATTGGACATTAGCATTACTGTCTACATAGATCAAAAATACAATTTCCTTTTCTGTTACACTTACATCTGTAGAACCATCGCAACAAATACTGAAATAGTTGACATTTTTCAATTCCTCCTTCAATATGCCTTCAATATCTTCCGCAATGCACATGGTAAGCTCTTGACATTTCACAGGAGTGTTGTAAGTTTCACCAATGTCAACACCATGACGTTTATCAAGTTGGACAAACTGTGGAAATTTGTTAAATGCTATTTCTTCTTTGGCTAGTACATATGCAATGTCAACAAGTTTGCCAACACGTTTTTTAGTATCGTCACTTACAGACGCCATTGATTTGCCTATTGGAGTTTTAGCAAAAAACTCCTTTAATGATTTTGGTTTGTTGCCAACATTGACAGCATTTGTATGCATGTCAGATTTTGAGTGTTTGATGCAGTTATCTTTTTTTAAGCTGGCGCCATGCACTCCAACAATAAACAAAGAATTGAAATTCCGTAAGCCCCGTAGCATATCTTCGTTTCCACGGCACAAACTACAGTACACCATCTGAACAATATTATCTCTGGTGTCACATTGCAGCCACAGATTCCTTGGATCAAGCTCGGCTTTCCACTTTTTGAAAGTGCTCACTCTTACACCCACATTGTTTGCAGCCATTTTTATGCACAACCTTACCCCCACATTACAAATAAAAAAAGTTTATTTTTAGTCTTTTTGAAAAGCAAAACCACCAATTATCTGCCCAAACCCGCACAGAAGGTACTAAAACGCGAATAAGATAACAAGTTACTGAAAGTATTCGTCAGTAGGCCTGTCTGTTTACTCACGTTTAAACCAGGACAAAATGTGTTGTTCACTTCCAGTGTTTGGGTTAAGCCCGTGCTACATTGACAGTAAAGTAGCCATATAAAAATAACCATAACCGCACCGTAAGAAATAGACAGGTTTCTATCCCTGTTACGGTCTTACGGCGGCTAAGTAGAAGTACGGTGTGTTGTAGCATGCATCTCTCAAAAGTGTTTGTTCAATTTTTACGGTTATTTCTTACGGTGATTCTAGCACGGCCTTTACATAACCTGTGAAGACACTGCCTCGCCTATAGTTACAGTCATATAAAAGAGATAGTGATGAACCGTGTTAATTCCTTGCATGCATTTTATTACAGCCTGGCTAACCAAAAGTGATTGAGCGAAATTGGTCATGTAACCTACGAAACTTGGCTAAAATCAAATCTCTTATCGTCCAGCACGTCTTTAGGCAGAGTCGAGTAAAGGCTCTGGCAGAATTGGTATTGCTGGTGGTAGTGCAGGTGGCTGGCGGGCTCTAATTGGCTGAACGGCTTTTCGTGAAGTCACCAACTACTAGCAGTTGTGGTAGTTGGCAGTTACAAGGCAAAGTTCCCAAACTTCAACTTCTTGGCTGCTGGACACAACTACCATCACGTGATCGTGACACAGCAGCCAATCAGACGATGTTTTGACAAGCATGCGCAAATTATAGGGTAGGGTAGTTTGAAGTGTTCAGAATTTAACCCGAGTGAAATCCACCAGTGTAGGAATTTTCAACGAGAACTAATATTTTATTTATAATTAAAATAATGCATAAAGAATTCACCATGGACGTAGGCAAAATATATACAATGTAGAAAATATGTAGGATTTTTTATTCTTGCTATCTTAAAACCTTTAATAGCATTGCAGGCGTATCCTAACAAACATATGCCACGTGGCCAACATAAACCTACTCCAGCGAGTAAATTTTTGTAAGTTCCATCGCTGCTGGAAATCAATATATTAAAATTAATAACAAATAACTTATTTCGTAGTCGTACGTTTAGCTTACAATTTTGTGTCAAATGCTCCTACAAAAACAATTAAGGTTATGTTACTGTTTGTATCAGGTCAGTATTGTATTTATAAACTCAATTTCTGGACCCCTAACTATAAACGGAAAGTTCCTTATCTTGCACAACATTTTAAACTCACAAAACTGTACGCGATATTTTTTAAACTTTATAAAACTGTGTCGGCCATGAGCTGAGTTTTTGTTGATACCAAGCTAGTACCTGCAATATAAACTACCATTTGTGACCAGCATTATCATCAGCAACTACCACCTTCCACCTGCACTTGGTGATTGGTCCATATCAACCAATCACAGCCCACCAGCCACCTGCACTACCACCAGCAATTTCAATTCTGCCAGAGGCTTAAAGTTTCGATCACAATATAAAGGGTTGGTTTCGAATTTAGGGCTGTGCGGAAATGGATTTTTATGTTCGGGAAATTTTCGGGCGGGAAAATCATATTTCCCACAAGAATCAGGACGGGATCAAGAAATTAACACAAAAAAAATATATTTTAAAAATGCAGTACTCACATAAAATTTATAACCTCCTTAATTATATAATAAAATATTCAAATGTCAATTACCGCCACAGTTTCCACTGCACACGAGAGGTTAATTTCTTTGTTCTGACTTATCTTTATTCACTGTCAACGATTACAAGATTAAAATGATCAAAAATTGAAATAAATCTACAGTATAGTCATTTCGGGTTAAAACGATTAGTTATAATAAACGCATGGGAAGCGTAAACAATAACATGTTCTTGTTTTAACTCGGCAACACCATAGATGAACAAACAACATGGATGGAGACGCGCTACTCCGTTTCTGACTTTTTATTTATGAATGATCACTAACACTGCTAAACCTGATCAGGACCACTTTAATGCTGTATTTCACTGAAAGTTGGCAGAACTACTAGTATGCACTTCTCTATGATTCTTAGTTGCTTTGTTTACAAAATAAATTGTCGCGGGAGAGTTGTTGAGTAAAGTGGAAAAAAGGAAAGACTGAAGGAAGGAAGGTTCCAGCTGTCGTAGCCTGCACGTCGTGCTTGCTGCCCACCTGTCTGCCAGACCTTCTGCTACTGTCTACTGTTTCTGTCTGTGTGCCTGAAACGTAACCGTGCCAACGAAAGTGCACAGTGCAGGGAGGTAACTATTGCTTCAGGCTGGGTATGCATCTAGCCAGTTTAGCTAGTTATTTAATTAGTTAGGCAAGCTTGCAAGTGCTTGGCAACGCGGGACATTTGAAAGGTTACTGTCTGCTGCTGTTTTCACAGCGCCAGACAACTTCTCTTCATTAGCTTTTATTTTATTAGGTATTAGTTTGACCCTATGCCGCAAATTACAGGGGCTGCGAAGCCTTCAAAACAGAGAAGTGGCGTTTCCTCCCCCAGGAGGAAAGAAATAAATGCCAGCAGCAGAGCAGAGCCTCGCTGCAAGCAGCTAGCCAACCAGAAATGAACTACCAAGCCCCCCGAGCCCCCTGGGCGCAGCCTGGCCCTGATGGTTGGTCCACAGTCACAGGGAACCACAAGGGACGTACGCCGGAGCAAAACTTTGTGCCCGGCTATGTGCACCAAGCCCCAGTTGTGACCCAAAACAGGTATAATGCCCTTCAGATGCAGGGCTACTCTGAAGTAGAGTTCACCGCATTCGCTAACCCGCATAGGCCCCGCGGGCAGCGCCCCATGCAGCAAGGACATAAGGGGAAAATGTCCCAAAACACGCAAAAGAAAGCTGCAAAAAACACCGCTCGCTCTCGCCTCACGAGCGCCCAGCAGCAGACTGCTAAGGCCACGCCCCCACCCAAGACCCAGGTGGCCCAGGATAGACTGAAGCGTTCGGCCAATCAGGGACAAGCAGCAGCCCAAAGCGAGCCTATAAAGGCTCCTGAAATGGCCCAAACGTCTAGTATGGACACAACTCCCGCAGAGAACACATCTGTGTTGCCCCCTTCCTTCTCCTTCGATACACTGAAGGAAAAAATAAATCAGAGCCCTGCTGCAAAAAAGGACCCGTTCATCGGCAAATTCTGCGCACAGCTGTGCTCAATATTAGCCATATGGTTCGACCCCACTAGCCTCATAGAGGATAAGTGCAGAGCCACAGTAGGTTTTGCCTTATCTGTGAGGAGCATAGGCAAACCCAATGCCTCCCCCTAGGCAGGACAATAGACCTGAAAACAGGCCCCCTTCCACTGCCAAAATCTTGTTCTGGAATGCAGCAGGCGTCCAGAACAAGAAGCAGGAACTGATAGATTACTTGACTCGCCACCAGGTACACATCGCGGCAATAAATGAAACACATTTACGCCCAGAACACTGTTTCTCTGTCCCAGGTTACTCTTGCTTCAGGAGGGACAGAGAAAATAATGCAGGAGGCGGTGTTTTAATTCTAATTAAAAAAACAATAAACTGCCATGCAGCAAAACAGCCTCAATTAAACACACTAGAAGCCGTGGGTATTAATTTAAAACTCGGCGGTCAGCAAGTTTATTCAATTTATTGTCCACCTGGCCGCACACTAACGCGCGCGGATTTAAATGGATTAATAAACATATCCCCCATTCTATTGGCTGTTGGCAACCTGAATGCAAAACACCCCACCTGGGGCTGCAGGGTGCAGAAAGCCAATGGAAATACATTATTCAATCACCAAACTAGGCACAATTATTTAATTCATGTGCTTGACGAACCTACATTTGAACCAACACAGGCAAACAATCAGCATGACATCTTAGATTTTGCAATATGTAAAGGCCTTAATATGACCTTTACATTAGAAGTATGACATGAATTGGCCTCGGACCATTACCCCGTCCACTTAAATTTTGATCAACTAGAAACAGACGAAAGGCCAATCAGAAAAATTAAAAGATTTTAAACACGCAAACTGGTAAGCATTTAAAGAGTACCTGGACGAGGAAATTAATCTGCCAGATCCTGTTAACACCCCTGGCAAGTTAGACTCTGCGATTGATCACATCACAGAGCTAATTCAAACAGGTATCAGCCAATTTGTCCCCAAAAAGACCCCAAAGCCCCACAGTGATTCACTGCCAGCCAATATTAGGCAGCTAATCACTCAGAAAAATCGCTTGCGCAGGCGCTACTCGCGAAGTAGAACAGGCCAACTCAGAACACAAATAAACGCACTTAGAGAGCAAATTAATCTAGAAATTACACACTGGAAAACAGACCTCACCACAGCACATAACAAAGGCGCTTACAAATAAGAGCAATCCAATCCCGCCTCTTCAAGGCATAGCAGGTACTGCCTACACAACCCCAGCAAAAAGCTGAGGCTGTAGCTAATCATTTAGAAACAGTTTTTATACTGAACATTCAACCCTGCGATCCAACACATGTGGCTCGCATATATAGGGACCTCCGAGTGCGACTTCGCCAGCCCTCAGCTGACGAACCTGAATTTACGCATGCAGACGAGGTAAAATGTATAGTTAAATGTATGAAGCCCCGCAAAGCACCTGGGTTCGATACCCTACAAGCTATAGTTCTCAAGCAGCTGCCACAGTCTACACTAGAGGCTCTGGCTAAGTGTATAAATGCAAGTATGACACTTGCGCACTTCCCCACGCCCTGGAAACGTGCCAACGTAATTGTTTTACCAAAGCCTGGCAAGGATCAGACCTTGCCACAAAATTACAGCCCTATAAGCTTATTAAGTACGCTCTGAAAAGTGCATGAATGTGTTCTGCTGCGCCGCCTCGATTTCATATTCAAAACGCGAAAAACATTTCCCCGACTGTTATATTAAACTCATTGCCTCCTATTTAAATAGGCGCTCTTTTGCCAGAACTATTGACGGAGCGACCTCAGATTTTAAAGAAATTAGGGCAGGAGTACCCCAAGGCAGCATACTAGGCCCAGTTTTATATAACTTATATACCAGCGATATTCCGCGGCCCCCTAATTGGAACATGAACCTGGGTGTATATGCCGACGACACAGTTATATACACGCGATCCAGAAGTGCCGAGATCGCATCTCGGCGAGCCCAGGAAATGCTCAATGAGCTAGAAAATTAATTCCGCCTGTGGCGAATAAAAATTAATGTAGGCAAATGCGAAGCTGTGGTCTACACACATCGACACATTCCTGCCAATCTTCCCCGCTTCACTCTATTTAACGAGGAAATATCTTATAAAAACGAAGTGAAATATTTAGGCGTTATACTGGATAAAAGGCTGACATTGCGAAGGCATGTTGAGAGCAAGAGAAACCTTGCCGATGCTCGCATGTCGGCACTTTATCCAATGACAAATCGCAACTCCGGCCTTAAGCTGAAAAACGGACTAATAATTTATAGTACAATGATCCGCCCCATTTTAACTTACGCAGCTCCAGCGTGGACTTATAGCGCGAAATCGCACACTCGTATTTTACAAGTGTTGCAAAATAAATGCCTAAGAATCGCGGCAGATGCACCTTTTTTGACAGTTTTGAAGGCTATCGTGTGTACCAATTTCTGCAGGAAATAACTTTTAATTTTGATGAGTTGCACAGTTTAGTGTGTTTGTGCAAAAGTAACTTGTGGCAGAGGAAAACACTGCTTATTTCATGAAAACAACTAAAAAAAAAATACAAACACAAATGTCAAAAAGTTGAATTCTTATATGAGACAGACTATATGTTAAAGTATACATGCAGAACAGGTGCAGACAATCCTACAAAGTTACGTACTCTGCATGTCACTAGCATGTTGCCGGCACATCTCTAGCACTGAGACCACATGAGCATGTTGTTGGTTGGACATTTCTGTCACATGTATAAAACATACTGCAAGATCCCATCTGCAACATTGCCAGTGTGACATTTCTAGCATGGTATGTGCTGTCAATATGCCTCAAGATCTCAACTGCAAGCATACATCTTCAACATTGCTGGTGTAACATTTCTAGCACGTACAGATATGCTGATAATTCTGTCACCAACTTTGCCCATTGTAAGACTGCAGCAGTTTCATTTTGGCCACAACCTATGATGTCTAGGAAAATATATATAAATACAATGCCTAAACTGAACTGGACACTTAAAAAGAAGGCATAGTACATAAACTGTTAAATGCCAACTGAAATAACATAAATTTTATGTCAATATGTGTGAATTTCTAGAAAATAATTTCTGCAACTTTGTTAGCTGTGTACGCTAGTGTTATGTGTTTCTGGTGAATTATTTATAATTTAGTAATTGTATAACCTTAACACACGTCCAAGTGATTGCACCATTGCAAAATATTTGCTAAAAAAAAATAATGGCAAAAATTATACAGTGAACTTCTTGCAAATTTTAATGAAAGGGCATGGATGTTATTTTATGTATTACATCTCTTTTACTATGTGATAATTTACAACAGATTTTACATTAAATAACTGATAGTATATTGACAAGACTTTTTAAAAATATTTTATCTATCATTTTACAACAAACAATGCCAACACACATTATTTCTTAGTACTAGATTTCTTTAGTTTGTGTTATTATATTTACTTTTCAACTTGTAAATTTGTTGCAGTTCATTAACCAACATAGTGTTCATCCACATAATTTTTAGGCCTGTACCTCTTATTGTACAGCACTCTTGGTAAGTTATGGTATACTTAGAAAAAAAAGACAATAACTCAGTACTGAATAATGGATACTCCTAATATTAGCTATTCCTGCTTAGAAAACAAACTGGACTTGACAGATAACGTAAAAAGCTACTGTGCTGAATATTTGTTGGCTCCTTCAGCTCTATCTGCTCAGCGTAATAAGTAATAATGCATTTAATTGTGCTGAAAGGTGAAATTCACACTGTCATTAATCACAACAAAGAAACAAAGGCTATTTCAGTCAATTCCCCCCCCCCTTCCCGGTTAATCACCTTATACAACCTGACCAGTCTTTCCACTCTCCTCCTGTCCTTCAACGGTTTCCATCCCAATTCCACCACCATCATACTAGGCCTAAAGTTCCTTTCCTCCTCACCAGCCTGACCCTGCTATCAAAAATTTTTAACACATTAGTTATGTTGTAGACACACAGCTTGTCCAAAAATTCAGATGTTTTGTAGGTTTACGTAAGGTGCTTTGTCACACCCTGAAGACTTGACACAAATACTGTGCGAAAGAGGGTGATCAAGGAAATGTATGGCATGAAGTCTGGAAGAAAATAAAAGGAGTGTTCGCAGCCCAAAGAATTATCTTTCTGAATTAACTATATCTTGACGCCAAAACTAATACAAAATCACATAAACATGGGGCCATGCAAGGAATATAGCAAAAAGCAGTTACCTACACGTACATTCCAGAGTATATTATACTCATGAATGGGGTTCAACGGTGGCTTAAATAAATAAAATAAAACTTCCCAAACCCTTCCTAACATTGCAAAACCCTTCATCTTATTGATTCCTTCAGCAGGAATTCCACTCACTCACTGATTTCCAAAGCATAGACTGCCTACCCTTGATATTTCACACACTGTGGGTTTAATTAAGGATTTTAATAATTATTCTGCAAACGTTACAGATTCAAGAAGCTGCTGATCATAAATTTTAAAATTTGGTCTGTAAACTTGAAACTGGTTTTAAAATAGTCCAACCCTAACTGTACAGTGATTTTTCATGCATGTTGTCTGCATGCCACACTCTCACATTGTATTAACATTGCCATGGACGTCACGAAGGGGGGGCAAGGGGGCAGTAGCCCCCCCGGAACTTGGAGACCCCTACAAAAAAAAAAGGGGTCCCTAGTTGTGTCAGGCATTGTGAAAAGGTCTTCATTTGCGTCAAATGCTGCAAAACAATGGTCTGTGTCGTCAGACGCTGCAAAAAGTATGTTTTCGCTTATAATAGATTAATTTTATGATAGCTTAACTTAAATTTCTAAATCTTTGCCCCCCCCCCTTGAAATAATTCCTGGTAATGCCCATGAACATTGCCACAACGTTTTGTGATGTTCTAAGCATGTGCAGAATAGATGCATGCAATGTTACAAAGTAACGTTCGCTACATGTCACCAGCATGTTGCTGGCACATCTCTAGCACTGAGAGCACAACATAAGCATGTTGTTGGTTGTACATTTCTGGCATATGTAGGCAACATACAGCAGGATCCCATCAGAAACTATGGGTCATTCCATGTCAAATCAACCAATGAGAGAATTATTTTAGAACTTAATGTCACGAATATAGTTCATTTTTGAGCTGTGTGTTCCTCACAGCTATGTAAGACAAAATTAATTTTTTTAGATTTTTGGGACTGTCATTTTTGGAGTTATGAATTTTTTTTAATTCCAAAAAGCTTAAAAATCACTCTGTCATAACTTCAAATGCTATTTTCTATGAATCTATTAGAGCTACAGACTTGTGCAAGGTCTCAGTTTAAAGCTTATTAAATGAGGTTTCATTTGATATATCACATGGTATAATTTGTAACTAAAATGTTTTTTTGTATGTTCTGAAATTTTAATTTTGTAATTACATAAAAATGAAATATTTTAAAAAATTGAAAAAGATTAAATTTGTTTGTACATATTTCTTGAACACACAGTCCAAATTTCAAGTTGGTATCTCTTTGGCAACCTGAAATTTTTTAATTTTCTTTTTAAGGTATACAGCATTAAGATCCAATTATCACAATTAAAAACTGTGGAACATATAAAATTTAATTTTTTTGTGTTTGGTATCCTTTAGTATGGTTTTGTAGTATCTTA
>PNEQ01029984.1:0-13531 GCA_003012365.1 Medauroidea extradentata | reverse complement strand
CAATTAAAATTATAATTAAAAGAAACCTCGTGTTATTGCTCTCTGGGAATCGGGCATGTTTAACTCCACTGAGGCACAAACTGTGTTCTCAGACAACGACTGTATTTTCTCTTGCTTTTTAAATTAGCCCTCAAATTAACTGTAAGGTAAATAGATAGAGGACTTGTCATAACCTTATAAGGAACATAACCTTACACCGCTTATAGATTAAAATAGAAAAATTATTGAGCAGAGTTTGTGGGAAACGTCGTAAGTGCCAGAAAATCACATTTTGAGGTTTGCCATTGAACTAAGTCCTGTTGCTAAAACCGTAGGAAGTGATATAAGCGTCAATAATGCATTGTCCAGCTCAAACAAACGTCCGTAGAATGCACTTGGTGTAACTCCATAACTGTTGAAATTGTGAATGATACAAGTGCCATTTTTCTTAAATTTTTCTGTGTCAGTTAGTTCTATTCACACATACAATCCTGTCAATAACTGTAACACAGTATTACAATTATACAATTATTTGTGACAGCGTGTTTTTTTTAAATTTCCTTAAAAACATACTATTTGGCACTTATATTGTTTCCCACCAACACTACCCAGTTACCGAATATATGTTAATATTTTATTCAGAACTCTTTCAATGACACATACGTTTATTTTGGTTTCGTAATGTCAACTAATAAACACATTTTCGGTAGTATTAAATCCCGTACGCCCAATAACAAGTACGCAGGAAGAATCTAGTGCCGCAGCATACTTAACGCAATAGTAAGCAGAACAGCCTTTGTATAAGTCTTAGGCGTTATCTCTTTCAGTCTATGACAGCTAAATAACTGTGCATATACGAGTTTTTGTCTTTTGTACTTCAGTACAAATCAAACGTGTCCGTAGGTTAACGTCTTAAATGAGTTTTTCAGTGTTTAAGGATATCATTCTATCCAGATATACCACACGCAGTATATAATCAACATTTCTTCTCCTGTTGGTTAAACCCAAACTGACATTGTAACCGCATGTAACAATTCGTTTCCCTTTATAATAAAATATATCAAAACATTTTACTACATACGTATTTATTAATATTAAGTATGAAGACTAATATGAGAAAAATAATAAATTCATAGATCTTATTGAAAGGTTACCATAGTTATCCAAAGTTAAAACGCACTCGAAAACATACGCATAAAAACATACAAATATGAATAGAACAAAAATACATACTTTTCTCAGCTCGTTGAGACGTGAAAATTCAGATCATGCAATAACAAGAAGGCATGAAATGAAGACTGTTAGTTTCGCAATTTGTTGAAACACACTTCCAGCGGTTAAATAAGATAATCAGAAATGTGGGAAAAAAAAAAAAAAAAAAACACGCTAAAGAGGAACATTAGGCTCTCAGTGATATATATTTTCAAAAACTCAAACTATTACGACGTATTTAATGTTACATAATATACTCAGTAAAGCAGAAGAACACGTGTAACTAAGCTCGTAATTTACTAAACAAAATATCCTAATTTTAAATTTTTACTTCGAAACAAGCAATGCCCCGGTGGACAGTAACGTAACTACACTGATAATTTCTGCAAGGTTTTGCTACTGAGAACTGTTGGACGAGACGTCGCATGCCGGCTACCATTTCAGACGGATGCGTGTGTGTGGATATCCTCGAGTGCTAGACGGATAATTATTTACATAAAAAAAATAATAAACAACGTTGTTAAAACGGACTAAAATGTATAAAATAATTCCTTCAATGAAAAAACGTGTAATATTTAAAACGAAAAACGCGAAACGCGTGCAACAGTGTAGAGAGTAGGTGTCGTTGAGATAACTCACACGCCAGTTCATATAATTTGTAGTTCAATAAAACTTTTAGTAACTACGTAAACTATTATTGCGTTAGTTATCTATTGCATAAGCCCCATAGTTTATTGGTTTTAAATCTTACTAGTATTTTCATGCGAGAAATTATTTTACACCTTTTTAGTCAGTTCAAGTCAAAGTATTGAAATTATTTTTATATTTAAATACTGACCATCAGCTTTTAAATCTTGTGTGCATAACATTTTGCAATTGGTGTTAAAGAAGAAAAATTTGCGCAGGACAAACAAACAGACAAGAAAGTGAGTTAACTAAAACGTGGTAACAAGAGCACAGACGAGCAAGGAACTCTCTAAAGCAGAATTTGCGATTATTCACAGAGTTGCCAGTGTTTTCCTCAGATTCAATTAGTTGAAACAGCTCCATTGGGAATCTGGGTAAACCAGTAGAACATCTGTGAATGTTCACAAATTCTGACTATGATGTCACGTGGCGAGAGAAAGTATGACATGACAGCTCACCATGTTCGCCGACAGTTCTTGTCCGCATGATACACGTCCGCTTGCACTCCGCAGACTGTGACGCACTGGGTCTTACTCCACTACACACAAAGTCCGCCCTACCTTCCCCTTCATTCACCCCTCACTCATCCCTACCCCCCTCCACCAACACAGTCAGATTCCCCTCCACTCCCGGCGTCGCTCGGCTAAAAATACTCTCCGACGCAGCATCAACAGCAGTGTTCTGGCTGTATTGTCGTCCTGTAATTTTTTTTTTTTCACCAGCCAACCCAACATTCCTTCATTCCTTCACTAACAGAAAGTATTAACGGTCAAGCCTACACTCTAAATCTGAATTAGTGAATATTCACTGAATCACTCCGATGGATGGAGCATTTTCAACAAATTGAATCAGTGAGAAATCACTGTGAAGACGGTGACTATTCACTGATTCCGATAAAGAGTGCCAACATTCCAGAAGTTAATTAGTGAATGTCCATAGATTTTCCGAAAAATTTTCACTGATTCAATAAGTGAAAACGGTTCTTTGTAAACAACTAAAAAAACCTGTGAATATTCACTGATTCACTCGTGAGATGTTGGCAGTCTTAAAGGAAATCAGTGAATATTCACTTACTAAACAGTGACTATTTTCACTGATCCATCCATCAGTGTGAATTAGGGAATATTCAATAATTCAGATTTAGAGTGTAGTAACTAATGTATCATAAACACAGCAAATAATGTGACGTCTTGTTAATGTACAAACTAATTCGCACAATATCTGATATAGGTGAGTCTTGGTAAGATCAGCATTTCCTAAATTCATATTTCGACAAAATTTCACTGAAAATTTCGCATTCCGTACTTTGCAATTACTTTTAATAATTATATAACTTCCGTTGTTTTTGCTTTAAACAATTGCGCAGTGGCAAATGTAATATTTTCATTGGCACGTTTTGCAAACAATTACGTTCATTAAAAAGTTGACCTCACCGCCTGGCACCTATATACAAAATAATAATGTTTTTAGTTTGTTACGTGTGACGAAGCCTGATACGCACGGCACATTACAGAGAAATGCATTCAAACTTTATCAAATCAATTATAAATGTTACCTGGAAACTAAGGCTAAAGTACCAAAATACTTTCAAAGCTATTTAAAAACGGCGTTGTTATTAGATTTTCTGTGCAGCACTGGATGGGAAACTATGTAACAAGTATTATTTGAAAGTTAAGTAGATGCTTGCTGGATGCTATGACTGCGTTGCGTCTGGTTATTAAGTTAAGATTTTCACACGTACAAGTGGTACTTTTCAAACGGAAGTATTGCTTATTATGAGGGTTGACTCGGAAGGTTATGCTTCATTTTCGAAAATGACCCATCGAAGGAAGTTAACTACATACAGTTGAAAGTATCCGACAAGCACGTTTGAAGTGAGGTGTCACATGGGGTATGTGTGTAGGAATGTCTGACAAGGAACAAATATATGCACAGAACAGTTACAAATCACGCGAACGGAAGATTAATGGAATGGTATTTAATTATAGACCACTTCAGAATCGTTCCTGTTTTCTGTTTGTTCACGCCAATACATCTGTGGTGTTAATGCCATTTTTTGTTAATGAAACATTTAGTTTTTGGCACTACCTACGTTTGTGTAATTTAGCTTTAGGTACATTAGTGATCATATACCAACACTTTAGATTTTCACCTTCACTTACATACACTAGCATTATAAATTGGAAAGTAATTTTTACTTTGTTTTCTTTTCACGAATATCATGAATTTTTAAGAGGAAAGAGAATGGAGAGAACAATTTAAGAAAATGTAGTATTGTTGCTAATAAGTAGGTTATACAACTGTCATTGTTGCAACAAGTCACCTCGTAACCTGTAGATTTCCTTAACTCTTTGGAATTGTATGTCCTCATAAGCTTAATTTAAAAGTTGGTTCCTATTCCATTCAGCCGATGTAGATGAAACTTTAGTGAGTTTTGCGTGCGTCTGCGAATGTTCCTGTTTAAAAACTATATAAAAAGGATTTGGGGAGGGGGTCGCAGAACGAGGCAGGAGGGCAAAACGGGATACTAGAAAAAAAATATTGCATTAAATTGAAAGCCACGAGGGTAATGGATAGTTTAAAATAAGGGAGAAGTTTAGTTTAATTATTGAATAGTGTACGTAATTGTACTCGTGGTGGTACGGAAAACTGTTATATAAAATCAGAGCTTTACATTAACAAAATGCTGTGCCCGGTATAGTGTAATAGTCTGAATCTTTTGTCTTGTACACCTGACCTAAGTATAAATACGTTGATGTTATGGTACTTTAAGAACAGCACATATGGTCTAAATACTGTTTGAAGACCTGTAATATAGTCAAAGCAGCTTATTGAAACTGCTGTATATCGCAGTTGCACAACTGCACGCTAACAAAACTGTGGTAAGGAACACTTAGACCCACGAAGATTTCGCAAAAAGAACTTAGCCCCAGTTCCTTCCAGTGCCTTACTTGCACATCTGCATCTTTACTTCGCAGTTATTGGCAGCTTGTTATTGTGAAGTGACGTCACTCATTTGCCTGTGCCAATCACGAGAAGGTTATCGCTACACAACAAATGTGTGATTTTCGCACGGGGGTAGCACAAGGTCATTATGAGGGCGAGTGGAGTGAAGCCAAGAGGGAGAGAGGTAGTCAGCAAATTAGCCGGCTGCCATACTGCCTTAAAGGCTTGTTACCGAGTTTTTTTCAGACTGGTGCCAATAACTCAAAATATATTTTTTAACCAAAAGCTTTGAAAAAATTTGAGTCAATGTGCAATCACACGGTGCACAATACTGTGGACGCGTTTTTTAAAATAATGTACCATTCGCCAGTAAAAAAAAAAATCCTTAATTTTTGATTATTTTCACGACGAAAAACGTGGTACTGTGGGTAATGAAATCTAAAAAACCGTTCAGTATAATTCTACAAAAAAATTCAGATACAAATTATAACATATAAGTGTCAAAACTGTGCAGCGAAATTTTGATATGACTATTAGGTAGCAATAAAAAAATGTTTTCGAAATCACTGCAAAACTCCGTAACAAGGCCTTAATCTGAAACGTACACATCAGTCCGGTATTTTTAAGGTACATGAATGCATTACACTCTATAACTAATGTTTTAGGTGGAAAACTCTGTATTTTAACCCTGTTTATACACCTCCTTATGAATATTTCCTGAATTTTTTAATTAGTCAGCCGTATTGTTCATCGCCACGTCAAGCGTCTGGTTACACTCTTGGCGACATGCTCCATTTAGACCTTCTATCAACTTTGGATATGAGCGTAGGAGCGTATGACACGTGAGAGTTAAAACAGCCAATCGCTGACTATGTAGTAGAACTGCATATGCTCATGTAATGCACTGAAACAAAGTGGTGAAAAAATATTTTTAAAAAATGTGCGTGGCCCTAACAATACTGCGTAGTTACGCCTATTAAAACGGAATGAACGATTGCATAACAATTTCAGCTTCATATTGTTAATGAAGTGTCAGTGTAGAGGCTGAAAATGTGACTTGACGGAAGCATATCACACTTGATACGTACGTATTTTAGTACTAATTTTTACGAAGAAGTATTTGATTTATATTAACTTATGAACAATTATGATATTTGTATATTTTTATGTGTTAAATAATTAAACATGACTGTTACATTTAAAAATTCTACAAAAAGTAAAGTAAAGTGGTATATTTTCTCTTATTGTCATCAAAAAAGGAAGTTTCAAAATATAGAAGGGGTCACGATTGCTGAGGGGTCAGATCTCACCTAGAAGATCTGGGTTCGATACCCAGTGGGGTCGATCTACGGATTTTCGCATGTGGTAATCGTGTCGGGCGATGTTGCTGATCGGCGGGTTTCCTTGGGGATTTTCTGTTTCCGGCGCTGCTAAAGACCTCGATGCTAAGTGCTGACCAAAATCTCTTCACTTCAAAACACAGAATTAGTAAAAATTACGAGAAATTCAGAATTATGTTTGGAGACTGGCTCGTATTAAAGCCACATACTATTAAGTCCAGAAGGGAAACGTGCGCGACAGTCCAGTGGCGTGCGTATAACGGCGAACTGGTACTTGATACATCTGTTAGCGTCATCCTTATCGTCATCTTGCTCCTGTCGAGCAGATGCGGGTAGAAACTCTATAAAGGCGATCACCGAAACGTACAACCCAAGACGCCAGGAGTAAAGGACAGGGTCTACGTTGATCGAGTTAAGCTTGCTTATGCGAGACACAGACATGCAGGTTCAGCCATCAGTTGGTACGAGATGTTTGTGGAGGATAGGTTGAGTGAAGGTAATGAGAGCATAGGGATTACAAGGAGAAAACACAAACCACGGCAATTTCAACACCTTTCCCTCGCCCTCCCTCAAATATTCTCTCAAAAAATATTCTCTTAACATGCGTATGTGAACACGAATGATGTTTGAGTTTGGAGAGCTACACTGTAAAATCATTCCTATACAGTGTCGGAATTTTTTTATCCTGTAAAGTATGGTAAACTTACCGCGATTCAGCTTGTGAATACAGCAAATGTCTGGTGACTTTGTTTCCTAAATAAATACTTGCATGTGCGCTACCAATGGTGTACGGGAAACAATTTTAACATATTATAAAATGGTTTATATGATCTTTGAAAGATTTTTGCCATGAGGATATATGGCAAGATGAGTATTAATGGATGTACGCCATTGCTTGCGAATATTGCCAAGTCGCAGATAAATCCATAAAAACATAAAAATACACAGAAAATAAAAAATGCAACAAAATTACGAAAAAATTAATTAAGTAAGACTAGACTATATTCCTATTCTGGAATTATTTGCGTGTGTGTTGACAATGACCATAGCTGGTCTTATTTAATTTTTTTTTTTCGTAATTATGTTTTTGTGGGATTATCTGCGACTTGGCAACATTCGCAAGCAATGGCGTATATCCATGAATACTCATCTTGTCATCAAATGGTTTCCCATGCACCTACTTTTTAACAGTCGTTTACATCGACGTGCAAAATTTACGAATAACTTTATACAGTGTAGTAATACTGTAATACCGTGAGCAATTACTTAAAATAAAATATATATAAGCAACGAATTCCAGCTTTCTGTTTTGTGTTATCAGAATTCACTCCAATTTTTCTTCCCTACTTTTCGAATGATTGAATGCCTATACTGAAGACTTCAATTTTTCCTATTTACCCAAGGAGATGAATGGCGCGTTTGAAAATTGATGTGTGTGCGTAGGCTGCGCTAATCAACCGCAGAACGTGCAATGCGCGGTACTTTCGATTCTATTTCCCCTCCCCCAGTTCATTTCCCTGTAGATTCCGCTTTTCATACTTCATTCGCAATTCTTTCGGTCATCATCTGCTGCAGTTCCATTGTCCTCAATCCATGCGTTTTTCATACAGCAATCCGTGGCAGAATGGTGGTCTGAAACTCGCAGCATTATCGCAATTCTTTGTTATTTCCAGCAAAATGGCTCGGATTCCTTCTTTTAATTATTTCGGCTAGCATTGCAATGATTCGACTGTAATAAAGAAGGGCTTCGACCGAAGATCTCCGAGAACAAAACACTTTTAAACGTCGATGTAATTTGTGGTATGCTATAAGAAGATAGTTTGTTATTTCTTGAGCGATTTCACGAAGATTATTTGCTAAAATATAGTGATTGATTAATAGAGTGTACAACTGATTTTTATAGTTAAAATATATCATCCTAACCAAATTTCATATATCTCTCAAGAACTGTAATATATTTGATTATACAAGCAATGTTTTGTGTAGTCACATGCAATGGGAATTAATTTATCAAAGGTGTTTATTTCCTCGAAGAAAAAAACGGGAACTCCCGAAATTACAGATGCACCTACGATACTCATAATTAAAGTCCACAGTTTACATGCACTAATACTAATTGCATTTTAGCTTAGAACACATTACATTTATTGTCCTAATTATGCTACCTTGGAGTATTAAGACGTAAATCAGATTTCAATTAGCAATATTTAAATTTAACACTACTTAAGTTAATTTTATTTCAGTGTTTATTAGAGAACTTAATGTAATTTCTTGAAAACTGGCCAAGATTCTTAAAACTGTTCTCAGTGGTTACCTTGAAAAGTTAAAAGTTAAACATTTACGTCAAAGTCGTTCGTTATTTGTGCACATAAATTTCAAACCTTACTGAAACTTCAAACTTACGTTTTAAGGCAAAAGTTACCGCTATATTAAAACACTTTTACTGATCCAAATGCATTTTTTAAAGTAATATTTGTAACTTCAAATATTCAGGAACAGACGAGCGCATTCCATGAATTTGGAAGTGTTTCGCCACTTTAGTCATTGCCTTTGTGTCCACCCGACTTTGTCATGAAAATATGCAAATAATACTGAATACCGTGATAATAGAATGTTGAGTTCAAACAATATTTGTAATAGTTTGAATGATAAATAATTTGAATATACTGCCTTAAATCGGATATATGACGTAAAGTATTAATACGTAAAATATCAGTGCACTATTATATTTTAGACAAAATGCACTCGAATATATTTGTTTAATAAAGCTTAAAATATATTATTTTTGTAAGTTGTCTTAATTATTTTAATTTTCGCTTCGAAAATCCTGTTTAATACTATGTGTTTCAGGCAGTTTGCATTTGTTCTGGCTCTTGTCATCTTGTGCTCAAATCGAGTTGCATTTTATCTGCAATAAATTTTTTTTTTTTTTTTCGACGGAGTTCCTCATGCGAGTTACACATATTAGTGTACGAAAGGAAATGTACGTAAATAGATAACGGAATACTACTTTCAATGCAGAATTAAATCATATATTTTTCGAAGACCTTCGGAAATTGAAATTAAAAATAAAACCTTTTTAGACAGCTGTGCGAAAAATGTAAACACAGTATGGAAAAAAGATATATACGACGTGAATTTCACTCTGCTACGGAGTTGCGTACGGTAAAATATGATAGGATCAACATACTTAAAGTTCCATACGATAAGAAGTTCAACGGAAAGCTTACACACCAGTTCAACGCCTTGCGCGTTATGGTTATGTAACACCTAAGTAAAGGCGGCCGCCTACCTCACGCTTCAAACGCGTTGCAGTGTGTTCGTAAACAGGTTTTTTCTACGGAAATATTCTACGTGTGCCCATTCTGCCAACGTACGAAAATAAAATAAACTTCAGACAAGGTCGGAACCTCATTGTTAAGACGCCACGTTCATTAAAAACACAGTTACTAAGCCACCTAACATGGCTAAAAACGACATTTTCAGACTTCCGTACTTCAAAATGTACTAACTGGATGTATGTGAAACTCAGGTTGCGACCTGCACTGAACTTAGTTGCAGACTTTCCACCAATAATATTATATGGTCACCACTTAGTGTCCCATAGTAAAAACCGCTCGGCGGGAAGCTTGCACGCTAGTTCAGCGCTTGGCTCGTTGAGGTGACGCGGGATTTGATGAGCGCTTCAAGGTCGACCTTACTGCTCCGTCGCTTTTGTGCCTCTCACGCGCGGGTAGGCGGCGCTCTTAAGTTAGCCGCCTCTCTAGACTACGATCTGTGTGCAGAGCTTCGAGCGTTACAAGTTTATTTGAAAACCACTCAGCGTTCGTATGGCGTATCAGCTTATAGGTAATTCAGGATAAAGTGAGTACTAAAAATGTAACCTTTGAAAAATATCACTAGCCGTTACTACAAACAATTTAACATTAACAATTGCTACCGTACTGCTTGTATGGTTGGCAGATAAATAACACAATATAGTTCCATGTATTTTCCTATTTAAATACAACTCAACCGAAAATTATATAATTTTATTTAAAATCATTAATAAACTTTTTTTTAACAAACTGTATCCATTCATACCGACTGCACATGTTATCTCACACGCGCAAACATAAAGTGATGTGTCCAGAGAGGTTAGATATTTCCCATCGTTAGCAGTTACGCGCGGAATTGGTTGAAAATAGATCTTTAGCTGGGCTTTTTTGAGTGCTTACATCATCCCGAACCGCATATAGCATTACACACATGTATACAATTGTCAGGTCATCTTTGAATCTAAAAAATGTATTTTTACTGTGCCGAAAACTACGAAAATGGGTGTTTCTGTGGTCGTATTTTGGTATGAAAATTTTGATGCAGAATCTTTTAAAAGGCACGCGTACAATACATTATCTTAATATTACTTGATAAAAATCATGACGACTGAATGTCTCGTAGAGGCGAGTTGTCGGCACGAAGACAGTACTCCAGTGCAGTGACTAGAGCCTAGAGGCTAGGGTCAGTTGTGGTGCGCGCGCTGTGCCATCCTTATCGCTTCCACTGTTCTGCTCTGGACATCAAACGCGCCAAATTCGTTGCCTAACTCTCAGTCCTAGCAAGAGCAAGGATAGAGACTGACGTATAAAATTATGTTAGGCGGGGCTCGGATAGCCTTTCAAAATACCGCTTACGGATTCAAAATTTATTTTCATTGCTGTAATGGAAATAATGCTATGGAAATTAAAAATACTTATTTGTTTTACGCGTTTCTTTACATTGAAAATTATAGCCTGTTCACCTCTTTCAGGGTTTTTAAAACAGCCTGAAATATCATATATCAATGTCGGGCACACCGAGATGAGCAAATAGATATCATTGGTGGCATATAAGTTCGATAGGAACGGAGCCACATATAATAAAATTCAACATGCATATCCCTATCTTTGCTTCCGCCATTGCTCTGGGGTAGGCACCGCTTATAATCCGCCTGCCAAGTTCGCCCATATCACTTCCTCATTTCCGACCTTCAAGACGCGTGGAAAAGTATCAGGTAGGCGGCCGCTTCACCATATCAAACACTTCTTCGTAACCGCCTGCAAATATTCCGCTTAGACAACCAGCTTCGCACAGGTGTGTGGCCACTAAAGAGGATTGCATACCCAACCACAACATCTCGAGGCACGGGTTGTCATGATCACAGCTTGATTGCAAGGGCGATTCTACGCGAGTGTTAGAAACGTCCAGACGCAGGTTGTTTTTGGCTATTCTGCTTTGACGTTTTACCGATCATTTGCAATATGAACGTCGTTCAGGTAGGATGTGTTACTGGTATATTTTTACAGTATGAAGAAATATTTATAGTAAATACAAAATACGTTATTGGACTCAAGTCATTCCACAACCACAGGAAAAAAATTCTGACAAGTTTACTCAATTTTATATAATGACACTACTGTATTTTAAACAAGTGGACGTTTCTTTACATCACGTATAAATTGTTCCGTGTCAAACATATCTGTTGTAAAGCAATAATGCACTGAATATTCGCAGCACTGGAGCGTTTCAACTCCTTACGAACGCCGGTGTAGACAGCTCAGCGTTAGAGCGCTGGTGTTACGCAACGTCCGAGTTAAGGGGACGGTTCACCTCAGTTTTCAACGTTTTTTATTATTATTATATTTGTACCAGACATTTTTTTCTTGTTTTAGACATAAATTGTAACTAAATCTTCCTCTTAGGAAATTTTTGTATCTATTATAGTTTTTGGGTAATGAGTCGTAAACGTCAAAATTTTCACTTTACGTTTTTATGCACGCCACTAAAACCAACTGACAAACCAAATCGAAAAAATAAACAGTATATAACAATATGGTAGGTGTTGATTTGACACATATAAAAACAAATATATGTACAGTTTTGCATTAAAAAAATTGTTGGAATTTTTAAGTTTTCATTTCAAAATTCAGCATTTTTTTAGTAAATACAAAATTATTTAATTTTTTGTTTTATGTATGTCAAATCATAGCCTACAACATTGTTATACATTGTAAATTTTTTTCGGTATGGTATGTCAATTGGTTTTAGTGACGTGTATAAAACTGTAAATAATTTTGACGTTTACGACTCATTACGCAAAAACTATAAGAGATACAAACATTTCATAAGAGGAAGATTTCAACACAATTTATGTCTAAAATAAGAAAAAAATTATCTGGTACAAATATAAAAATAAATAAAGACGTTGAAAACTGACGTGAACCGCGCCATTAAAAGCGCTGACGTAGTAGCCAACGCCATCTTAAATAGCGTTTCAAACACCCGTCTAGCCACGCTGATGCCTTCTCCATTTATTTGCGTAGTGATTGTCACATCGGCTTTAGCTCGCGTTCCAAAGCGTTGGTCAAACATCCCGTTTCTGGCATTGGTGTAGAATCGCCCGCACGTCCGGCTCTCATTGTGCCTGGCGCGCATATTAAGGGTACCGTCAATATAAAGCTGCTGTGCTCGTTTGAGTCTCAGAAGTGGACTCTCCTAGCGTTTCATCGCCCCTGTGGACTGGTTCGGAGTGTTTCTCCTTTGTTCCGCTGCAATTTTGTACTTTAAGCCACGACTCCATCATTTTGTTTATGGAAACTTTGGACTAAAACACGTAACATATCCCTCAGCCAGCTTCGTATCAATATGAACAGCAGGTTGTGCAATGTATGGCTGTGCCGCAAGGCGGGTTTCAGTCACGTGATAGTAATTTCAACGTTCGTGAGATTTCGAAAGAACTAGAAGGTCTGGAAGTTGTGTTCGTTCATTCACCTCCAACTCGCCGAAGACAATGGAGAACCACCGGAGGCTCATTATCGCCTTTCAGCCCCTGGCGTCCCCCTTAGACTGTCAACTAAAAAAAATATTTAGAAATGGAGTAGAACATTCGAGGAAAGCGAAAGTGGTGAATGCGAAAGGCCCCACGATGTGTATTTCATTAAATATTCACGTCCATGAACATTTCACTACGGTATGTGATACTCTGAAGTATTTATTATTGACAAAGTCATAGAGTCAAGCTACATAATTTCTCTTACGTAAATATTTACCACACCAGCGAAATTGTGGAGTACAGTGCTTAAAACAATTGAAGTGACTGGGAACGCCCTCAGCGTCGTCAGCGAAAAATTTCCTCTTGTTCTATAGAGTGTGCGACGCTTTTGTTGTTGGTTTCTCGCGACCCGCGTTTGGTTATAATAATAGGTGTCGCTGCTCTGTCTCTTACGTGATTAATGCTGGATGATTGGGTTCGTATTTAGTAATGTTGTAGTATGCCCGGCTAGCTTTAATTGAAATAAAATAACAAAGAAGTTTCTTTTTAAATCGGCCTAAGGGACTCACGCACTGCG
>PNEQ01029983.1:0-13531 GCA_003012365.1 Medauroidea extradentata | reverse complement strand
GAAAAATTACAAGATGGCATTCTCCCTTAATGAAACAATAACAAATGATTTTACATACGTGATTACACTTTCCTTAGCCCTGAATGCTCTCGCCTGTCACACATTACCCTCAAATTGTTAACGGAAATTACTTGTATTTATGGTGCAGCCCACCGCTCGTAAATTAATGGTTTTTACACATTAATTACAATTGAAAATAAATCTACTTTAATTGAAAGTGTTCTGCTGCACTTCTGCTGCGGTCTACACCAACATAGAGGTGTTGAGTCCCGGTTTTACGACTTACATATAACTCCCACGTCTTCTCTTAACTCTAACACACAGCGATCTCGACGCACTGTATTAGATTAGCCAGGTTTCCCAGAACACTAGGCGACGCCCCCTCATTATAACTAGTGCCCCACGAAGCATCTCGGGATCACATTAGACATAAGCTGACGCCGAAAAACGTGTATAAACGTATTTAAGAAGTTACGGAAGTTAAGTTTACGGTTACGTTACGTTTATGCCAACATGAAACCACAATTCTGCACAACAAGCAAATTTAGACAAATGAAAGGGATAGGGTGGGTAGGCCAAGTACCTTACATTATTATCATTACCGTATACCACGACTTGTTGACATCTATTGAACAGGTATGATGAAAACCATTTTAATTCTGTATCTTGTATTCCGTAATAATGCATTTTATTCAATAGTATATTATGATCCACGCAGTCAAACGCTTTGGATAAGTCGCAGAAAAGTCCTGCCACAAGGTTTTTATTATCAAGAGAATTATATATGAATTTTGTTAAGGTCGCTGTAGCATCTTCAACTGACTTGCCACTGCAGAATTCATATTGCATATTTGACAGAAATTTATTTGATTCTAAGTAATAAGACAATCTTGTATATAATAATTTCTCAAAAATTTTTGCAAAAGTAGGTATAAGAGAAATTGGGCGATAATTGGACATTAACTCAACATCATTTTTTTTATGAAGCGGTTTAACAATAGTGAATTTAAGACGTTCGGGAAAAACTTCCAGTTATAAATGATAAATTAAATATGTAACTAAGAGGTACACAAATGAGATCTATACAGTCATGCAATAAGTTACTGGAAATTTGATCATATCCTGTTGAAGGCTTAGCTACCAAAGACCTTACTACTTTGCATATTTCATCAGGTGAAGTAGGTGCAATTGTAAATCTCTGATTTATTCTTGGTATAGATTTCTCAATTAAACTTATAGGATTAATTTTAGAACTTTCATTGTTTAACAGTTTTTCAACAGTTTCTAAAAAATATAAATTAAAGTTGTTTGCAATTTCAACTGGGTCATCAATTAAATTGTTGTCAATTTTAATAGAAATTGAGGAATTTTCATTTTTACATTTACCTGTTTTGAGTTTGATGATATCCCAAGTTGTCTTTACTTTGTTTGTTGACTCTGATATCAATCCTTGATAGTGATTTTTTTTGCTTTTGTAATGACTTTATTTAATATTTTACAATAAGTTTTATAGTAAGTTTTAATGTTGTCATTGTTGGAAGATCCATAAGTCATATAAAGTTCACGCTTCCTTTTACATGAAATTTTTATTCCTTTCGTTGCCCATTGTTTATCTTTAAAATTGTTAACAACATTTACGTATTTGATAGGAAAATTAGCTTCAAATATTCTTCAGAATGCTGAGTGAAATAAGTTAAATTGTAGGTTAACATCATTAGTTACAAAAATTTCTGACCAATTTTCATTTGTTAAGTCGGATTTAAATTGAATAATCGATGATTTATTTATAGTCCTGACTTTCTTTATTTCAGAGCTCTTTATGTTGTTTCTCCAATTGAATGATATATCAGTAAGCTGAATCACTTGGGCATCATGATCCGACAAGGCATTTATCACTGGTTTTATGCTATAATTACTGTACCTAAATTATGTGCTTCAATAAAAATATTGTCAATAGAAGTAGACGAATTAGCTTGTATTCTAGTATAAAAATTTACTGTAGGAATCAGACTGAATGATTGCAGCAAAGCATTTAAGCTACGTTTACAATAGTTGTCTACTGAAAAGTCAACGTTAAAGTCACCACAAATAAGAGTTTCCATTTTAGCAGTGACATTATTCAACAGTAATAATTCCAGTTGTGTTAGAAAAAGTTCAAATTTGCTTGAAGGAGACCTGTAAATGGATAATACTAAAATGTTTTTAGCATTCAGTTTGATAAGGGCAGCTGCACACTCAAAAACCTTCTCTACACAATAGTCAGCTACATTTATTAATTTTCCTCGTAAATTTTCTTCAATAAAAATACACAGTCCTCCACCAGTGGACTCATCCCTACAACAATACTATAGCACCTTCTGACAATGTCAATACAATGTGAGAGTGTGGCGTGCAGACAATGTACATGAAAAATTACTATGCTACTAGCTGCCCGACAAATGTTGTTTTGTCACATAAATAACTTATTGTAAGTGTGTAAGGATATGGTATATAAGTGGAAGAGGTCTAATAATAAAGAAATTAATAAATAATAATAATACAGCAGCTTGTGGGTATAACTGATCAATTATCACGTACACAGTTATCGACAGGGTTCCTTAAATTATTAAATTAAAAATATTTACTAAACAATAGCATTTAGAAGTATAAACATACATAAAAACATATTCGCAAACCTACCGAATGAATATACAAAATTTCATTGAAATCAGTTAAGCCGTTTCAGAGAAGTATCCGGAAACAAACAGTGTGACATGAGAATTTTATATATTAGATTACTGTTGGGTTATTTAAAAACCAGTTTCAAGTTCACAGACCAAAATATAAAATTTGTAATCAGTAACTTCTGGAAACTGTAACATTTTCAAAATAATTATTAAAATCCTTAAACTGATGCATTATTATGGCAGAATAATATTTTACATAGTGCGTGAAATATTAGGGGTAGGCAGTCTATGCTTTGGAAATCAATGAGGGAGTGTAATTTCTACTAAAGAATTTGGTAAGATGAAGGTGTTTGTAAAGTTAGAAAGGATTTGGGTAGGAACTGCTATTTTCTACATTACTTGAGTGGACTCTTGTTTACGTGGTTTTGTATTAGTAGTGGGTTCAAGGCATAGTTACTTTAAAAAGATAATTCTACTGAGCTGAAACTACTCCTTCTATTTTCTTCAAGACTTCATGCCATAAATTTCATTGATCAACCTCTTTAACACAGTAGTCGTGTTGAGTCTTCAGGGAGTGACAAAGCAACTTAAGTAAACCCACAAAACATCTGAATATTTGGACACAATATGTGTCTGCAATATATAATAAATGTGTTAAAATGTATTACAGCAGGGTCAAGCTGGTGAGGAGGAAAGGAATTTTAGGCTTAGGGCGATAATGAAGGAATTGGCATGGAAACTTTTGAGGGACACGAGGAGGATGGAAGGACTGGTTAGGTTGTATAAGGTAATGAATGGGGAGGGGATATGGGGTGGTTTGGCCTGCAAGCTAAGCAAGGTAACTTTTCTGTGCAAGGAAAATATCAGTGAAAAAGATTTAGAGGGTATGGATGAGAACTGGAGTGAAGCGTTCTGCGGGAGGAGTTGGCGACTGTAAGGGTGTTTGGAAGGATTAGGAAGGGACTGGAGGATTGGTGCTGTGTGGATGGGGAGGAGTCGGCTCAAAACTGTGTGTTAGCACAATTGAAAGAGTAAGACTTATTATTAGACAGTCTGTCACAATAACCCTTTTAGCGGTATTAATTTGTATACTGAGTGATTATGTAATCTAAAACATATGTAAAATGGGCGTATCCGTTTATGCTAACCTACTCCCTAGATACTGGTGTGATTTGTAGGCATATTGTCTACAAAATAATGCCTCTGTACACATGTACAACATAGATACAGCCCTTTAAGTATAGTCTACTAAGTTTTAATGCAGAATATTTTTATTTAGTTAGGAACAAAGTATTTTAATAGGCTGCCAAATCAAAACTTTAACATCTTTGTAAATTTTAAATTGTGACAAAGAAACTGGTCTTGATGAACTTCGTCATTTATATTTCCTAAGTGGATTGGGAGTAATTTTTATTTTGTAACATATTTTCTTGATGTTTGTAGTAACATATTGTGGTGTTCTTATACTAAATAATGTAATCGATGATAATATAAATTGTTGCTGGTCTCGTGCGATGTTAATTACCTATATTTACATACTTCGCATCTTCTGCTAAGGTTGAGTCAGAAAGAACACAGTGAAGCCCACATTGTCAAAATTTGTTTTGCAGTTACTGCCTACAGTCGTGACGTCCTATTTAATATGTAAAGCGAATAAGTTTTCATGATTTAATGGATGTGGCAAGGATCATGATCACATTTATTTGAAACGACAGTTTCTTGATAGTTAAATTTATTCACCATACATAATTCCACGGATAATTTTGTAGCATAATTACACTTTTAACACGAATCAATTCACATTTTACACTTCCAGCTGTTAAGAAAATTCTTCATATTATATATCTTATTTTTCGTTTTGTCATAACAATATTTACTTTCTTTCTCCAGCTCCACAGACAGTATTGTAAAAAAGTTGTGCATTATGGGTACACAGAAAATTTACAGCTTTCCGCGACCGTGTTGCCCAGTTTCACCAACACGTCCTAAAATTTAAGTATAGCTTAAATGTGAGGTAAGACTTGCCTTACACTTAGCAGTGTTTCACCAACGCTTAAGTCTAGCTTTAACCTAAGCATAGCCTTAAGTTAAGCGCTCGAAATCGGAGGCCCAGATCCCTAAGTACAGCTTAAAACCAAATGTATACAAATAAAATGGATGCCGTAGAAGAATTGGAAGAAAATGTTGAGGAGGTTAATGACGTTTTTGAGATCGCAAATATTGCTGATTTTAAACTTTTCAACTAAGTTTAAAATTTTCAACTTTTCATCTCCAGAAAAGTTCGGAGTCCGATTCGTCTTGTTTTCAGACTTCTTCAAGCTTCTTTTTCGTTTTAGCAACCTAAGAAATTAACAATTCCGTTTGAAGCAACGACCTAGAAATACATAGACTGCTGATAGGACGCCATATTTGATTCCGATTGAAGCTGTGTTGGCGGCCATGTTATAAATGTAGTTTGACAGGAAAGGGGGCAGAATATTGTTTACTTGGCGTGGCGCGAATATTTTTTTCTATGTCTCGTGCAAAAGGTGTGTTAAAATTAAAAAGTTACAGCATACGAAATCACGCTATGCATTAAAGATATCTGGAAATGAATGTTCAATGAGTGATATTTCCACAACGTAATTAATTTAAGGAAAACAGTCATGGCATGAAGAAACAGACTGTATTGGTTAACCGATCATACTACTATAAAATGAATCGCGAAGATCCTGGTGATAACTCTGCAAGGTGCAATTCGTGCAATGTAAATTTTTCTTTAAGCAACACGGGCCCGCGTTCAGTTATGAGCCACATTGAAGGCAGAAAACCCTAGTAGTCTGGGAGTTTAAACTGTGAAGGTAGGCCTAGATGTTTTTTTTTCAAATCTGTACCATGTGAAACAACAACGTTTCCAGATTAGTGTCACAGCAAAGAAACTTCAGTTAAAGCGAGATAAGATAGGTTTTTACATCACATTTGGTCTTGTGTCGTACTTCATGGATGAGATGAGTTATTTGCTTGAGGGGAAGGAAGTTGAAGTTTGTTTCGACGAGTCATTGAACTAAGTTTCTCAAAAACAACAGATGCACATTACAGTATGTTTTTGGGATTCAAAGAGTGGTGGTGTAGTGACCAGGTATTACACATCGGTTTTTAGGCCACTTATTAAATGCTTTTAATTCTGGTATCGAGAGCTTCTCTCTCCATAACTTCACAAAAACAGCATTTTAAAAGTGAAAAGTGAATTGACATAAGTGAAAATTGTTGTATTTTAATATTCCTTGGACTTTGTTGCTTTGTAAATAATGAAGATATGATAGAATTTCTGCAAGGTGAAGTTATGTTGATTAGTAGTGTTCAGCTTCACAAAAAAAAAAAAATATTAAGTATCACTACTCATCATGTACTGGCCAAACTATTTATTTTAGACACATAGTTTATTATGAAAAATGTTTCTACACACATAAGTAGTCCTACGAAATTTTTTTAGGTTAAATTGAGTTAGGTTATGTTAGTTTAAGTTAAATTAGGTTACAAACATTAAATTAGGTCAGTTTAGGTTCCCTAACCTAAACTAGGCAACCTAACAAAAAGTTTTACGTACGACTCATTTTCATCACTGTAGAAACATTTTTTATTAAGAAACTTTACCTCGTGAACCAATAGTTTAGTCCCTACGCGATGAGTAGCTACGCTTCATATTTACCGGTATATGTATAAAATCAATAGTTTAGCTGGTACACAATGAGTAGCGATTCTTAATATTTACCTTTAAAAAAATTGTCGCGATTATACAACCTGGTTAATTTTTTTAATATTTTGTTGGTCAGGGAAATAAGAGCAGCTGACCTGGAAAAGTCAGGGAAATTTTTTTACAGGTTTTGCTAGCCACCTTGACATACATTTGTCACTGGTAATTGCTACATTGAATTGTTTGAGAATATGTTATTACCACTGCTAGGACAAGAGTATAGTGTTTTGATGTACAGTCATTTGTCACTGGTAATTGCTACACTGTATTGAGAATAATTTATTACCACTGCCAGGACAAGCGTTTAGTGTTTTGATGTACATACATTTGTCACTGGTAATTGCTACACTGTATTGAGAATAATTTATTACCACTGCTAGGACAAGAGTTTAGTGTTTTGATGTACATACATTTGTCACTGGTAATTGCTACACTGTATTTAGAATAATTTATTACCACTGCTAGGACAAGCGTTTAGTGTTTTAATGTACATACATTTGTCACTGGTAATTGCTACACTGTATCGAGAATAATTTATTACCACTGCTAGGACAATTCTTAAACCCAATATATTAATAGCTCCATCCTCATTTGAAAACATATCTTGATCAAACTTCCTTAAAGAGCACAATAAATTTTGAGTTTTGTCATTATTTAATAAAAAACCATTAGCCATAAACCATTCATTACACAGCTAAGTGTATCCTTAACTAATATATTTATTCCATCGAAATCAGCATGAGTGCTAATAAAATTAGTGTCGTCTGCAAACATAACAGTTTTTGAATTCAAAATATTTCCTGGTAGATCATTGATTGCCAAGACAAACAATAGTGGTCCCAGGACAGATCCCTGGGGTACACCATAACTTACCTCAACCTGACCAGGGGCGTCATTTCAGGTTTTTCCAGGGGGGGGGGGGCAAGATTTTGTTTTCTGACGACAGTGACCTTGTTGCATCTTTTTTATTAATTAAGCATGTATAAATTAGATACTTTAATAATACAACTTCAGTTTTATGTCCTTAAGTTAGCATTATTTACATTAAAAAATACAAAAAATATATTTATACACAATAATTCCAAATCCAGGGGGGGGGCATTTGCCCCCCCCCCCTTGTAGACCCCAAATGACGCCCCCCTGACTAGACATATTTCCACCATAACACACATATTGTGTCCTGTCAAATAAATAAGATTTGAAAAAACTAAGTGCAACATCCTTTATACCGTAATAATCTAACTTAAGTAAAAGTATTTTATGGTCAATGCTATCAAATGCTTTGCTTAAGTTGCAAGCAGTTGTTCTACAAAATTGCTTGTTCTCAAATGCTTGTAAAATATTAGATACCATTGTCTCTAGAGCATCAATAGTATAAAGGCCCTTGCGAAAGCCAAATTGGTTAAGAACAATAATATCATGTTGATTCAAAAAATTATCTAATTGTATTTTAACAATGGACTCAATTACCTTGTAAAAAACAGGAACAATAGAGACTGGACGATAATTTTTCAAGGAATCCTTATCTACTTTCTTAAATATAGGCGCAACCTTTGCCAACTTTTGAGATTTAGGAAAGACACCTTCCCTTAAACATGCTTCTATACAATGTACCAATGGCGACAATATTACAGAGATAACATGTTTAAGGACCATAGAAGATTATCCATATGAATCCTTCCTTCTAGATAATTTCATATTTGATACAACCTTCAACACTGTGTCGCTAGACACCTTGTCCCAAACAAAAACAGTACTGGGTCTTTTTGATTGTTGAATTAGAACCTGTGGTTGAGTGGCTGAAACCATAATTTTTTCTCTAACCATATTAATAGAATCAATAAAATACCTATTAAAATCTTCTGCTGATAGAGTGGAATCAGTATTTGGTCTTGGATTAGCTACAGTATTATTTTTTATTAAAGACCAGGCAGCTTGATATTTATTGTCATTTGTCACTAGTGGTAATTGCTACACTGTATTGAAAATAATTTATTACCACTGCTAGGACAAGCGTTAAGAGTTTTGATGTACATACATTTTTCACTGGTAATTGGTACACTGTATTGAGAACAATTTATTACCACTGCTAGGACAAGAGTTTAGTGTTTTGATGTACAGTCATTTGTCACTGGTAATTGCTACACTGTATTGAGAATATGTTATTACCACTGCTAGGACAAGAGTTTAGTGTTTTGATGTACATACATTTGTCACTGGTAATTGCTACACCGTATTGAGAATATGTTATTACCGCTGCTAGGACAAGAGTTTAGTGTTTTGATGTACAGTCATTTGTCACTGGTAATTGCTACACTGTATTGAGAATAATTTATTACCATTGCTAGGACAAGAGTTTAGTGATTTGATGTACATACATTTGTCACTGGTAATTGCTACACTGTATTGAGAATAATTTATTACCACTGCTAGGACAAGAGTTTAGTGTTGTGATGTACATACATTTGTCACTGGTAATTGGTACACCGTATTGAGAATATGTTATTACCGCTGCTAGGACAAGAGTATATTGTTTTGATGTACATACATTTGTCACTGGTAATTGCTACACTTTATTGAGAATAATTTATTACCACTGCTAGGACAAGAGTTTAGTGTTGTGATGTACATACATTTGTCACTGGTAATTGGTACACCGTATTGAGAATATGTTATTACCACTGCTAGGACAAGAGTTTAGTGTTTTGATGTACAGTCATTTGTCACTGGTAATTGCTACACTGTATTGAGAATATGTTATTACCACTGCTAGGACAAGAGTTTAGTGTTTTGATGTACAGTCATTTGTCACTGGTAATTGCTACACTGTAATGAGAATAATTTATTACTACTGCTAGGACAAGAGTTTAGTGTTTTGATGTGCAGTCATTTGTCACTGGTAATTGCTACACTGTATTGAGAATATTTTATTACCACTGCTAGGACAAGAGTTAATTGTTTTGATGTACGTACATTTGTCACTGGTAATTGCTACACTGTATCGACAATAATTTATTACCACTGCTAGGACAAACAAGAGTTTAGTGTTTTGATGTACAGTCATTTGTCACTGGTAATTGCTACACTGTATTGTGAATAATTTATTACCACTGCTAGGACAAGAGTTTAATGTTTTGATGTACATACATTTGTCAGTGGTAATTGCTACACTATATCGAGAATATTTTATTACCACTGCTAGGACAAGCGTTTAATGTTTTGATGTACATCTATTTGTCACTGGTAACTGCTACACTGTATTGAGAATAATTTATTACCACTGCTAGGACAAGAGTTTAGTGTTTTGATGTACAGACATTTTTCACTGGTAATTGCTACACTGTATCGAGAATAATTTTTTCGATCACGATAGTATTAATATATGTTGTAATAACAGCATGAACTAACCTTCAAGCATTATGTAACCTATAACCATTCTAAATGGACAGTTTCCGTGCGCACAAATTTTAATAAATTTTGTAGTTTTCCAAAAAGATTATATTAATTTTTTTCTTATAAATTGTATTTTCCGCATAACAAAATCGTTTACTGCTACACACTCTCCATGCGGCTTTATTCCGCGTCGCTTCTAATACACACTTCAATGAATAATATGGGATATACTAAACAATTTATTACATGTTTTGTATTTAATAGTTCGTTGTGTTCAATATTGGTTTTATATACATTAATTTAAGACTGCATTTACCCATACGAGCCCTTAAAAATGAAAATAAACTCGCGTTTCCATTGCCACGCATACGAAAAATACGTTTCTATTACCATTCCGGCCGTCTGCAAGGCGCGACAGTGCTGCTCGTAGTGTTGCTTTGCATCTCCCATTGAATTATCACCATAGAGGTATTATTCACTGATTTCACTGGCCAGTGTTTTCAGTAATGTCAGCTATAGTTCCGATAATGCTGACGGCACTGATAGTCACTGATGGTCGGTTGATGACGATACCCTGTGCGAGGCTACATCCGTTTACTGAGATTACCGATTTTACTGGCGCTTCAGAGCATCAGAGTTGTCAGTAAACCAATATTTTTGGCGGAAATTCAAAAGTTGAAGTTATCTAATGGTAGGGCAAGGAGTCTTTTTTGAGAAATAAAGGCCAAAGTGGGTATCTATTAATTTATATATGTTTTTTAACGTCTTTTTAAAGTTACAGAAGCATTCGTCGTGCAGTTTTCAAAGACTAAATAATGTTTAGAGGTTGAATTGTACCTTGCTTATGCATTAAAAATAATGGATACAGCTTCCCAAACCTTAAATACACACAATGTTTAAGCTGCGTCGTGAAAAAACGAAGAAAACAATATCGGTCGTAAGTTGTGCTAGATGTATCAATATGCTAAAAAATATCGCAATTTTACTTTTAAAGTAAATACAATTTACACAACGAACAAAATAAACATTATTGTTTATCGCAAAAATGAAATCACAGATATGCCAGAGATGTACCCATACAGCACACATGGTCGTGACAACGACGTATGGACATCGCAATGTCCCATTTAGGTCGTATCACATTTTGGTCCCACTCCGACGTCGCACCGACGCACAGTGGGAGATTTGGCCGAAAACGTGGCCAAAATTCAATTCGCGAACTTATAATACCGGCCAAACGGGTGTTACAGTAGTAATGTTAGATAATCCCTCAAGCAGAAATAAGATATCGCAATGGGAAATTCCAAAATCATTAGCTCCCACGTCAGTTGAAAAGTGAGTGTCGTGTGTGATGGTTGGACCTCGCTATGTTGAAGCTAAATACCTCGTTGCACTACAATAAACGTAGCGGCCATAAAAGTTGACATTTTTGAGTTCTGCAAAATGGATGCTGTTCCTGGAGGTAAGTGCACTATCGCTACCTTAAGTAAATATAAATGAAATAGTAATATATATTTTTTAAATATATTTTAAAAAGGGACTTTGAGAAGCATATGAAATTCATTTTTATCATATTTCGCTAAGACGTTTTGTTGGGCATGCCGCACCATGCACCTTTCTTTCTGCATTGTGTGTTTAGTGTACGGTTTTGGCATTACGGATTCATAAGAACCAGCTTCTAATATGTGCAGACTGCATGGGGCTTGGGTCGGCCTGAGCCCAATCAACATTGTTGGCAATAGGCACAGTCCACCCAATACCGGATGTCTTTTTTTTTTTTTTTTATTTAATAATAAGCTTCCAAATAATTTTTAATTTTTTTTTCTATATTTTGAAAGAAAAAATGCAAGCAATTGCCACCAGGCTGCAAATCTTCCGTAACCAACCTTATCTATTAATTTTGTTGCCCTCCCTATCATTTTTAATAAGTCGGCACCCATGCGTTGCTGTAATGCATACATTTAATTTCAGGATCAGGTGCAGAAGAAGTAGCATGTACCAGAAGAGAGCTGTTCTTGATGATGAAGGGCTTCTTACGCATACAGCACAACAAGGTGGAAAAAACGTCGCCGCGACGTCCCGCAGGTAACTTCACGACATCGCATTGATGTCCCAGAACTTCACCGCGACGTCAGCGGGACGTTGTGGCGACATTCGAATGTCCGCTTTTTGTGACGTAGCAAAATGACGTCTCAGCGACGTTACACAAGGGGACGTTCCAGCGACGTCACACAGGGTTACGTACCTGTGAAATGGTATTAGTGACGTCCCTGTTACGTGGCTTAAAGTGACGTCCCTGTGACGTGTCTTAGAGTGACGTACCCGTAACGTGTTTCAGGGTGACGTCTCTGTTATATTTCTCAGGGTTACATCGCTGTTACTTTACTCTGGGTGACGTCCTGTATCATACCTTTCTCTGTTTTTATTTAAGTTGGGTTCTCTCAAGTGCAGTATTATTATGGTTGTGCGACTCAATTTTTTAAAGAACATACCAAAATTAATGTATTAATATGAGGTTAGAGTACCATATATTAATTACTCCCTTGAGTGTTATCTGATACCTGTGTAAAAATTTTGTTGCCTAATGCATTTTATTTTATATAACAGTAAATCTTTCATTACTCCATTATCAGTTCTGCATATTTACAATATAATATACGCTGATGTGTGACACAGCAGCAGGATGGCCTGTAGGTGCTTTGGAGCTCAGGGCAAACCTCAAATTTTTAGCCCCTTCCCTCCAATTGACTGTCCCAATTAGTTGACCACAGCAAGGCCCCTCAAAATAAGTTGAATGTTCCAACAACAAGTCTGTATTCTATCGACCCACATAATTCTTTTTTCAAAGCCTAGGTGCAGCTGTAATTAAATGAATGCTGGGTTGGCTTATAAAGCTCGTTTGCTGGCCCATGTACTACTAATTATATGCCCTGTCAAGTTATCCTTCGTGATTTTTGATACTTAAAAGTTGTCACTGAATTATCCAATTCTAAGCATCACATTTTAATACACACACTCTCTAAAACACACTTGAAATTAGATTCGGGAGTGCCGGTTGCATCCCTGGCTCCAGCCATTTTGATGTAGATTATCTAAAAGTTCTCAAAGTTTCCCTCAAAAGTAGGGGTCGTTTACTCACCCAAAAAAAGGGAGATGTCAGATCAGAACATATGTACAGCCTATCTGCCCATTTATAATCTGGGCACGATAGCCTGTACATATGTTCTGATCTGACATCTCACTTTTTTTGGGGTGAGGAAACGACCCCTATATGGCTTATAATTTTAAATGAGAACACTCCCAAATAAATATTTTCTCAATTGCACATCTCACCTAACCCAGCACTGGCTGTCCTTTCTTCTCGTCGTGGGTTTGTACAAAGTTGGTTGCATGATTGACTAAATAAAAATGAAGATCAATTCGTAAAATATAAACAAATTTCAAGTTTATTAACGAATTACATTTTTAGTACAGTAAATAGTTAACGGTCGGCTTCTTGGCCTTATGAAATTTTAATTCTGGAAAATATAGCTGCAATGGGGGATAAAACACTAACAGATGTTCATCACAGTTTCAATAAATTCACATTTGTGTGCACAAGTTAACACGTTAACTGAACTGCAAACAAAAATAAATACTCAACTTCTAATAACTACAATGACATTCTCAGTTCATATATTCGTACTAAAGTTTTCTCGACTGTTAAACTAGCAAAAGATATTTCAATATTTCACACTGT
>PNEQ01029982.1:0-13530 GCA_003012365.1 Medauroidea extradentata | reverse complement strand
ATCTGTCGATGAAATTTTAAACTATCTCTGCGGCGCGAAGCAATAGTGGCGTGTGCCAACGATAATCGACTCGGTTGCGTCGCTTTGTACTGCCGCTGATTAAATAGAATTATACAGTCAGTAGGTATGTCAGTAAGAACTTAAATAAATATTTTAAAGTATATTAAATACAGAGAGGTCGTTTGCAATTGATGTTGTTCCACTAATGCTGTATTCAAATAAGAAAATACACGGGACTACATGCAGTTATTCGCTACCAACCATACAAACAAATATGTAACTGTTGTTAATGTTGGCTTATATGCAGTAACGGCTAGTGATTTTTTTCAAAGGTTAAATCTTTAGTGCTCACTTTATTCCGAATGGCCTATAGCTTATTTGGTTACAACAAAACTGAAGTTGCAAGAGCTTATGACATTGCAAGCAAGCATATTTAAACTAAAATAATAAATAAAATAATTCATGCAAGCGTTATTACAATTATTTTTCGTGTTGATTTCAATTTGGTGCTACACTATCAGATAATAAAGCCGTATAGACCTAGTTTAAGTTTCCAGTTGTAGACTACTAAACAAACTTACCTTTTAAAATAGATCGCAGGCTTTCGCGACCATTGTCTGCATTTTCTTGGCTTGTGGGTGTGAGCCGCGTCTGACAAGACAATCTCCAGACGCGGCTCACACCCACAAGCCAAGAAAATGCAAACTTACCTTTTGTTTTAGGGCCTGTCTTCGAAATATCCGTGTTATTATAGTCATGTGACTATACACTATATAGCCAAAATTTGTGCTCCCATAACCTAAACGGAAATAGTATATCAATAAAAAGCGTAAGTATTAAACATGGATAGGCCTAATTGTCCAGATAAGCTTTAAATCATTTTGTTGATTAACACATATCATTAAACAGGTACACTTTAATTACCGGGAAATATACAGGCGTACGTCTTCTGGCCGTTTATTTTGGTAATATGTAGGCCTAAATTTTTGCAGCTGACAGGCACAAAATCTCACGTGAACTTTATAATAACCACTCACTTGATTAAAAAAACATGGACTTTTTTCTTACAAAAAGAATTAATTGAGTCGGCGACTTGAAAAAGCATGTTTACATACAAGACTACAACAAGAACCGTAGATGTTTACCCACAAATTCTGTTAAAATAAAAGTTGGATAAATTTTTATTTTATGTAGCACTTTTCTCTGGACGGATTACCCACTGTACTTATTTAGCGAGTGTTTTTGTAGACATACCAGCTGAAGTTACTGTCTTCCGAATCACGTCTTAATATCCCGTTGTTGTTGGCGATTACACGTCACGTATTTTAATCCCTGCATTGCAATATATTACAATTGCATACATGCACAAAATATTAAAATAGCACCGTACAAGAATCTCAAACCTACCAAACACACGAGAAGCTCAAACACTCGCAACGCAAATGGCCGCTCTTTATTTTGGTTGCCGCACGTCATATCTCATTGGCGATTACATGCTGGGTTTTATAATCACTGCATTACAATATATTAAACATATGCACAGAATAATAAAGTACCACATTATAAGAATTTCAAAAACACGCGAATGCGGTAACTTTTCACACTCGCAAATGGCCGTACTTTGTTTTGGTTTCAGGTCAACTGATAACGGTGCGGTTGTTTGTAAATTAGTTATAAAATTACGCTATTTGAATAGAATAAAATAGTTAACTGACTAATGCTGGATACGAAGCCGTTTTATTATATTACGTTTCCTCCAAAATGCTTACTTATTTTTCATATAGAATACACAATACTTTCAATGTCGGCGAAGTTAACCAATTTGTTGATCAGGGCTGCCACTACTGCTTGATCAGATCATACGGTCACGTCCTGTTGTTTTAAATGGTTGCCACGTGTCTGGCACGTGTTAAAAATATTGGTAGCATCGGCTGTCAAAATATGGAATTCTTACGTGGGATAGACAGTAGCTTAGCATATTCCACGCTAGTCCAACAAACAAGTTTTTACTGATAAAAAAATTAAATTCTGTCCATGCTTAAAGATACATTATACCACAAGCAATAATTAAATAATTTCACACTTACTATCCTATGGAGGTGATTGGTGCCATCCCTTGCGTCTTGGGGATATGGTGTGTTCTCCCACTTTCTTGCCAAGTGTCGTGCTCCATAAATGGAATCAGTTGCACTCCACTGTTGAAAAGCTTCTTCTCCATCAAAGAAGACAAGGGCTAAGCTCACATCGTCCTACAACAAACAAAAGAAAATAAACAATAATAATGCATGAGTTTCCAGACCAATAAAACAGAGTAGTTAACCTGTCAAAAGAATAAATAATGGACGACTTGAAAAGAGGCGGAGCTTCAGTCAGGTGTGGGAAACAATTCCTATCTCCATGGATACCGCAGCCGAACATAACCTTCATTTAGGTGTTTGGCTTCACATGTCTCGGATGAGATGTACGTCAAGAAAATTGATTATTTGTTTGGAATTTGCCGTTTTTTTTTTTTTTTTCAGTTAAACATTAATCTTATGTATTTGCGTATGTTAACCATGAAATTGAAGCTAATATTTTTTACCCTTGCGTGCAAATCTATGAATGTGCAACATTTTTGCTTTCTGCAGTTACCAACTAACAAATCAGCATGTTTGTAAACAAACTTTGTTTCCCACAGTACTTTTCCCCTGCGGTGAGGTCAGGGGGCGTGTACTTCAAGTCGTCCATTAAGTGGTAAAAACAGAAAGACAATGAAAAAGCGACTTTCTGAAATAACAAACAGGACCCTGAACAGGACCCTGAAGTAAGAAATGCTTAATACATTAGGACTTCTTTATTTAAACAGCAGAAACAAGGCCCTTGAATGATATTTAAGTGGAAATTTCTGAATCTAAGTATAAACAGAAAATAAAAAACCTGTACTACTATTAACTGCAAAAATTATATATATATATATATATATATATATATATATATATATATATATATATATATATATATATATATATATAACATAGATATATATGTATAGATACATTACGAATAATCTACTAAGCTTAACTGTCAAAGTTTTTGTAAGGATTGTTGTGAGTCAAGATTCTTTAGCATTGTATTAGGACAGAGAGTAAGGATACTGACAAACAAATATAATATTTCTGCACATGGCCTAGGTGTACTTTATATTCAGGTATAGATTTCTGTATTCTGAAATACTTGTTAATGATAGTAATACAGAAACTTATCAGAAAAAATTTTCAATTATTCTTGAGTAGTAGGGGAGGGGGAGGGAGTTTATGTGGCATCTCAATATGAGAGCTAAAATTCACACTTATTTGATTGTAAATTCTTTAAGCTATTTAAACATTCAAATTGTATTGTGTAAACATTTAGTGTCATTTTTTTACGTATGTCCATTAGCAGTTATACCGAGAGGATAAACATAGTTTTTATTCAACTGTTTAGAGAAGTAACTTTAAAGTTCAGTTTTCAGATATCCAGTTCTAAATCAAGCAAATTATGGAATTTTATGATATGTTAATGCATGCCCGAGCAAGGCAGATGTTGTTAGGAGAGGAGTGTCTAGAAGTTTTTGTGGTTTAGATGCTTGTGATTGACCAAAACACGCGGCACAGTAAGTTGTTTTCAGGGATAAGTGTGCAAGCCTTGCCATTTTTTTTCTGCAAAATTAATTATATAACAGACCTGATCAGTTGTGTGCGCAGGACCACTGCCCAAATTTCAGATATTTCCGATTTGGAAACCAGATTTAGTTTTAGACTTTTGCGGTACGGTTGTTGGACAAAAAGTGCCAGTCGTACATTGTGACACAATATTGGAATTTAAAATACTTGAAGAGTTTTCAGGACTTTAATTTCAGCTGTAACTATAACAGTAGCTTGAACCTACATAACTTGTCCAGTAATAGTTAAAACACAATTGAGCACGCTGTGTCATAAATATTTCTACTGTTTGCTGGCCAGGATAATGTTAATGGGAGTGGAGGTTGTGCTCAGAGAGTATCATCAAATACGCTAAAAGAGAATACAGGACAGTTGTATACAAATAGCACAGCTGTGCGTGCGAAGAGCGACAGTGCTGGCATCTAGCGGTTCAGTGTGGTGACAGAGAAGGGGCTTCTCGTTAACGTGCATTCGTGCCAAAAAAATTTTTAAACTCAACTCGTCATGGCACCTAAACTAACGAACGGGTTCACTTGAAAAAAATTGTGTTGACTCTTGTCTTTACGGTCTTGCAGAAGTAAATTAATTTGCTGAAATGTAAATAGTTTTTAATATAAAAAAATTACTAAATGTAAACTGTATGGTTTTCAAGGAAAATTACAGGCAAAGCTTTCCTCTGCTAATTATCGTTCGTTAAAGGTAATATTTTAAGAAATTATAATACTTTCTTAATTTTTTAAACCAGAAAATTAAACATTTACTAGCAATATTTTAACAGTCTGTTTATTAGAAAAAAGTACGAATATGTGCAAAAGAAAAATCTGAAGTAACGATGGAGTTCAATACATGCCTTAATAATGTAATAGATGCGCAGATAGCATATGATATCCTAATATTATTATTAATTTACATTCATCAAACCAAAAGGTTGTTGACTATATTAAAATCAGTGCAAATGGCTGAAAGACTACGTATTTACATTACAAATTTACTAATAACTAACATAATTTAAATATACATATTTTCATAATCCTAGTTTCAACTAGGCCTACTACTAAAATTTATATAAATATAACATACATCAACACAGTGTTGAGTCAGTAATGACATGGTTTGTGAGATTTGCTATATAATCTCAACGTTAGTACACTGTTTCTGAATAACCTGAAACAACATAATTTATAGAATATAAAAAAATTTGTGCTATGTATTTTCATTAAATTATTTATATTTATCTGATTGCTGTGATTACTAGATGGCTAGTATACTGAATGCCAACTGATACGCATATGAAAAAAATTAAACAAGTTCACAATGCGTTAATATTTTATTTAATGCTTTAATGTATATGGGATCCGTAACCGCACAGGAGCCAACTTTTCTATTCTTTTTGGGGTCCTTGAAATTAATTTATAAATCGTTTAGTAACCAAAAATATATTTTTTTGCTAAGTAGCGTGAATTATGACGGTATTACACATATCTTTACGGCTACGCTACAGTTTTTACTATTCTCTAAATGCCATTCCGAGATTTTTATGTTTGCTGTTATAGTGTTTATAAAATTTATAAATTTATTTGCATAACATGTTTAAAGATACACAAAAATTCAACAACAGTTTGTAACCAATAAATGACACACCCTCAAGACAGTGGTCATTACTTTCACTTCTTTCAAACCGTACAAAAACTTCGTGGAAATATATTTTCATTATTTCAACTGCATGACTATTGTATAAATTAAATTTAATACCTAATAAAATAAAAATACGTCAATATGCCTGAAAATATGTCCTCTGATATTTTTAAGCCTTTTTCCCGTATCGTAAAATAGGTAACAGTTCAGCAATAATGCAAACTGTAAGATTAGTATTTAATGACACTTGTTTTGTATTATGGCTTGCTTGATATCGCCTAAAAAGGTTGCTTAACAATAAGGATACAACATTTGCAAAAAAATTTTGTTTCAGAAATGAGGAATACAAACATATTCATATTACCCTTGATTAGATAGTGAAATAAAAAAAATGTTTGTAAAATTTGTATTAAACATCTTTAGATCCAAAAATGATACATTTTACATTTAAAACCTATTTTTTTGTTTTTTTCCTTCTTATCTGTTTTTAATATATTGTTACAATTTCAAAACCTTAACGAAAGTTCTCTAACAGTCATATTATGCATTGATCTTTGAAAGAACTGTGCAATTGGAGTGCATGACTGGATTTATTTGCTTGGACATACTCCATTGCAATGGAGTATGTCCAAGCAAATAAATCCAGTCATATTATGTATTAGGCCTACCTACAATTTTTTTTAAATTTTATTGCAAATTATTTTACTACTTTACATATACATGCTATCCAATTGTGGGACACTGACCATCGAATGATGGAGGAATTTTGGACTTTTGGCTATCGGATCACTGGATATTCGCAGGGCCTATTTAAAAAATCTATTTTAAAGAACCACTTACACGATTTTATGAATACACATTTTAGACAAGGAAAGTTGAGAAATTCATCTAGTATATAGATATCTTGGTTTAAACCATTCTTCTGCTTTTCAAAATTTATTTAACAATAAATTTTCTAAACATATTGAATCCCGAGTGGTTTACCTTATTAATTTTGCTATTTATTCTGAGCTTTACTATTAAATGTGCAACTTCACAAAACACTTAATGGAATTATGCTTACTGATAAGACTTTTTTCCTGTTTTACCAGTTTGGGTGTTGAGACACCATATAACCTTTCATTAAATCTTAAAGTGTACAAGCCAGCATTATAATACTTACATTATTTTTGACTGAATTAAGTTGATTCCTCATAACGTATGCCAGGTTGAGCATCATAGCACATGGCACAGCAGAATCTGTTGCCCCAACAAAATTCTGTCCTTTAAAGTATTTCGAATCATAATGACATGCCAGCACAATGAAGCGGCGAGCATTTGGGTTTAACTTTCCAACTATGTTTGTAAACTGGAGTGTTCCAAACACAGGCACCTTGTCAGTGAAGGTGTCCAACTCTACAGACCAACCCAATGCATGGAGATTTCTCACAATAAACTGGAAAAGCAACATCACTACAGTTATCACAAGGCAAACAATACTCAACATAATGTAATACAACACTATAAATAACAAGCTGTTTTAAATTCTTACGCAAATGATGCAAACTTTTAACCAAATGTCAAACTCTACACAAAGTGTTTTGAGAGAAGTACTGTACTTGACGGAAAACTGACGTCAAAGAGCATCTAATGCTTAAGCTGGTTTTATATAATACATACTGGTTACTTAATTGGTGCAAAATATTGACCTGGGACTCAAAATTCTAAGGTAAGATTTTAAAATTTTGCAAAACGTACATCTTGCGCAAAATGGGAAAATAAACTATGCTCTATCAGTGGCATAGCCAGGATTTCCGTAAAGGGCTGGAGCGAAGGCGGATGGTGGGGGGAGGGGGGGGGGTGGTAACCATAACCAGAGAATATCATCATCATGAAAAATGACCACCCGTTTAATAGTTGGAGGTCCAGTGGTCCTCCTCTGGGTATATTTGGATTTCAAGGTGTAAAATAGCGCTAATTTAGCAGTTTTTGTAACAAAATACAAAAAAATTTATTAGTTGTTTAATAATTTTATACAAAACTAGCCATAAAGGGAAAGTAAAGGTGGTTCATAACCCCTAACCCCCCTTCTTTCTTTTTGTCAATGCCTCAGTGTCCTATTATCAAGAGAGTTTTGCCCGAAACAAGTATCTAGTGGTATTTTCTATACTGTTATCTGTACCTAACCATAGAGATGTAAATAAAATCACGATCTGATATAGAAAAATAAATTAATTAATTAAATAAAGCACTACTTTTCCTTGCATCCACTATGCACACTACTGAAATGTTTTCAAATGAAATACAATTATATTCTGAAAGAATGCTTTTGAAGGTTGAAGCAAGCATTATAATATCACAGATCCTACAGTATTTGATATCTACCACCGCTATCAACTACTTCTGGAAGCAAGAAATAATACTACCCCATAAATTACTGTGTTTAGAGTAACAACTCAATCCAGATTAAACTAGGAGTGGACTAAAGAATTAAGATTCAAATTTTACTCAAGACACATTCCTACTGGAATGAAGTAGGAGTGGATTGAGTAATCCCGGCCAGCCGGCGAAGTAGACTGAACAGTAAAATCAGGATTGAAACGTTTACTGTTAACACCCGTCGGACTTAACTGAATGAAACCAAAGCGGCCACCATATTGAATTTTTCTTTGGTTATTTAAGAGGTTAGAATTGTCCTTCACTAGCTAAATACAGCTGTTTTATGTTATAAAAATAATTGGAAGTGCCAAATATATCAAAATTAATATATCTACAGATAAATTCAAACTAAATATATAGCAAACATTTGCATCTGGTTTTTTTGATAGTCAATTGTTCTGTAGTTCGGTGTTTTGCAAGGAGATGTCTCTAGACACAGAATCAGTCCACTTCCACTTTTGGTTCGCTCCATTTTGAATCCAGTCCAAGTTCAGTCCGGTCCGGAATCTTACCATAAAAGCACTAAACATGTGAACGTGTTTTACTTAAAATTGTCGCTTATTCTTGCACGAACCTTATTTTACGTTGTATAAAGCCTGCTTAATGCTGGCATGTAGTGAGCGAGTAACAGTCTGCCTTAGTGACAGCGAGCTCCCCGGGACCCGACCATGGTCATTTTGATTGGCTTATTATAATTCCCTGTAAAAATTATGCTTAAATATCCTGCTTAGTTTCAGAGAATACACATCACACAGAAATGCTAAACATACAATTTTCCAGTGTCAAAATGCTTTTCTTAAATTCTCAACAAAATGTTTAAAATTGACACAAAAAAATTTTAATTGTAAATTTATTTTATTAACTTCCTAAAAGTGGTGGTGTCATGCATGCATAAACACACACATACCACCACCCCACAACCCTACCTACCCATCGATAGGGAAGATGAAGAAGACAAATACTACCAATAACCATGAGTCAGAAACAAATGTTTACAAATAGTGGGTATTCAGTGGTATCTGGTGCGATTCAGAAGAGGACTGTAATTGTTTATTGTACATAGGCCTACCCTATTTATTAAGAAACGTTACAATAAACGTTCAAAATAAGCAACATTAACCTTAGTGCAGAGACCGTATCGATGTAGCAGTGGGTTCCATGTTCACTGGAATACGTATGCATGAGTTGTGCATCTTTCAGCGAACACTGGACTCCTTTGTACGTCGATACCGGCTCTACGCCGAGATTAATGGTGCTCACTTTGAACATTTACTGTAATGTTGATAAAAAAAATTAAGTTATGTAAACAATTGATTACTATTGGTGTCTTCTCAATCTCACCTGATACCACTGAATACTTATTACTCCTAAAATATTTGTTTCAGACTAATGGTTATCTGGTGAAATCTATTTGTACATGTCTCCTCCATCTTCCTTATTACATTGGGCATTGAATTTTTCAACACTGGGTGCATGTGCGCATTTGTGCACGTGTGTGTGTGTAAATTAGTCATGGTGGTGATAAATGCAATTTATGTTTACATAAACAATAACATGTAAGTTAAAGCCCTCAAAAACAGAAACAAAATGATGAGCAATTTAATAGCAGATTCTCAAAATATACCTCAAAATTTCAAAACTGCTGTAACTTTTGACTCCTTGCCGATAAATTAGCAAAACTATACACATTAACTTTTGTAGAAAACTGAAGGTAAGAAGTGAAAGTTTAACTAAAAATGTTAGACGCTACCAATTTTTCGGTCTTATCTCATTTGGTGCTACTAATTTTTCCATTTTATCTCAAAGACAGTACTATACAGAGTTAAATGTGATACACCATTTTATGGGAAATTCAATAAGCTTAAATTTCGAAACATAAAATTTTCTGTGCTACGCACTGTTTTTGAGATACATGACAAAAACTGAAAAAAGGGACCTTAGAGCATCCCCCAACCGTTTGTGGTGAATAAAACTGGTGAGACTTGATTACACGTTGTTCAGATGATCTCGTCCTACACATTCCTTAATCATTTGGAACTACACGATTTTATGCAACAAAACCAATGTTTTTGTTCTAATTTGACAGGGCTAATAACCATACAAAACTTAATCTATACAAATTTTCTGATAAGCAATAAGTTAAATACTTACATCTTTAACCTGTTCATGTGTTGAAGTACCAACAACTCTTGGAACCAAAATGTTTCCCAGCACATAATCAAAATGACTTGCATTACCTAGAGATGCTATTTTCAGTACTTCATCAACACCAAGACTGCGAGGTTTATGATTCAACTGTAAAAAGTTTAAAAAACTTCAGTCACTTTCTTGTTAACACATCAAACACATTTATAGCAGTATAGGTATGTTTGTAGGTCTTGTGGTTTCAGAACAATTCTTGCAATGGGGATGTAGTGAAAATGTGAAACCCTCACAAGAAGTTCTCACTTAGCCTAAGAAATTTTCCCCCTGGTGCATTAAATAAAGAATCTGTTCCAATAAAAGAAGATAACTAAACAGTATAACCAGTAAATTTAAATATGCACCAATTACCTTTCAGAAATAAATAATTTTCCTTTTCATTGAATTATTGTTCCAGAAAGCAGAAGCTCTATATAGGGACCGTACATATTTCTGCACATATGCAACCAATTAAAACTTTTTACAAATTTGAAAAATTTAACACTTTGACACATTTAGTAACAACCAAAAACATACCGGTATAAATAAAAAAAAGAGACTGTTGGACCAGTCAGCATTCTGCATTGTCAACACAAGAATTCCCAAATAATTTATTTTTATTTATTTCATTTTAAATATACACCGGCTGATCCCGTAAGTGAGCAAAGAGCTCATGGGATGTGGGTGTTGTCAGTGAATAAATTAATTTACATTGCACAACACAAAACACTTAATAAGTAAACAAACATATGAATAGATGTAAGCAAATACAATATTTACATAAGCTTAATACATCACCAAGTTGTATACAAGTACATAATTTGCATAAATTCTTTAACTTTGTACACTGTAAGGTTCAACATAGGAAAACAAAAATATTACACAGTTATTAAAATACCAAATTTTAAAATGATGTTGCTGATAAAGAATTCCTGCATTAGTTTAGACAGTGATGAGTTTCTAGCTATAACATTTCGTATAAAAAAAGAGTATAACAGACGACAAAGATGACTATTTCAATGTAGAATGAGTCAGAGCAGTATTTAAGAATTCCTCTACAGAATACTTTGTAATGAATCAAGCAGTTCATACCCATAATACAAGAATCAGTAGTAATTTACATGTACCTAATAATCATTTGAAGAAATTACAGAAAGGGGCTTATTTTTCTGGGATTAAGGTATACAATAAATTACCAGCTAAGTTGAGAAACCTTAGCAAGATAAATAAAATAAAATTTAAATTGGTGCTAAAGAAATATCTTTTAAACAAAGCCTTTTATTCAATTGATGAATATTATAACAGTGAATATTAATATTTGATTGGGTCTGTATTGTTTTTCGTATTTTATAAAATTGTACTAATGTGACTGTGTGAAAATATGTTACAGTTTTGTAAATGTATGTAAATTTTAATTTATGACATGATTTCAATATCACTCGGCAAATTGATTCTTGCTCAATTGAAGATATATTCTATACTGAATATTAACATATAGTGTGTTCTTGTTTTGATATTGTATTGTTGCTGGGTGTATGAATGGTGACGTGCGTTATGATTGGAATTGTAATATTAAAACTTCAGTAACATTTGTTCCCTATATATGTTGTATACTGTACTTGTTTTAAAGGGATTGTATATTGCTATTAAGTGACTATATTGTTATTAAGTGACTATATGTTTTATTGTAAATGTTTGTGATTGAAATTATTGTGACATCTTCAATATCCCTCGTCAATATTTGACTTAATGGGATCAAATGAAGGCAAATAAATGAAATGAAAAATAAAACACATTAGTAATAAGATAGACACTTAGTTTAGAAGCAAGGCTCTTTCTTGAGACTTTGCTCAAACTTTTAAGATCAGAAGGAAGTCAACTAAAAATCTTGATGGCACTACAATATGTACCTTTTTGATACAGTGCAAGTCTGTTTGAAGGTAAGTAAAAATTATCTTTAGTTCTTGTGGAGTATGTATACAGAGACGAGTTCAGTTTAAAAGTATCTAAATTTGCAGTCAAGTATAAAAATAATGAGTAAATATATTGTCAAGGAAGATAGCATATACTCAATTACCATTAAGTTACCCTACATAATTTAACAATTTTCCGTATAACTTACATTGTAAATAATAATAATAATAATATTTCTTGCTATTGGGCAAGCACCCGGTGGCAAGCATCCAACACCCCTACAACAACCTCTCCAAAGCCCTCCTAAACTGTCCCACACTCCTCAACGACACCACATCCTCCTGCAACAAATTCCACTCCTGACTGTCGTAACCAGCATTGACTGTAGTCCCCGTCCCGTCCTCCGCCAGACCCGCTGTATCTTTTTACTGTTGTTGCCTCTACCCCTATATCCACCCTTATCTAGATGTTCAGCTAGTACACTCCATCCTCCGTCCCGTTCCACTATCTTATACATCCTAACCAGTCTTTCCACCCTCCTCCTATCCTTCAGTGAGTTCCATCCCATATCCCTCATCATCACTGATGGCCTGAAACTACTTTCATCCTCTCCATCCTGCCCTCGCCTTCTCCACTTACCCTTCACCTGTCTGGCTGTCCTTCTCTGCACCTTCTCCTCCTTCACCTCTACCTCAACATAGGGGTCCCACTCAGCTGCAGCGTACTCAAGAACAGGCCGGACCATGGTGTTGTAGGCCTTCTCCTTCACCTCCGAGTTGGTTCCCCTTAATATCCTACCCATCATTCCTAGCACTTTCCTACCCTTTGCGACCACTCTCTGAACTTGACTTTTCCACCCAAGATATTCATGCAGAACAACTCCTAGGTACTTATACTCGGATGCCTCGCCTATTTCCTGCACTGCCCAACTATAGACTTCCCTGCTCTTTTGCCTTTTCCTTGTAAAACCCACTAGTTTAGTTTTTCTAACATTTATCTTCATTTTGTTTTCAAGTGTCCACAGGCTTATCCGCTCAATATCTTCCTATAGCTTGTTCTCACGCCCCACCACTGAATAGAGCACACAATCATCAGCGAATAATCGTATTCTGCTGGTAACCTCCAAACCTATATCATTGACCATTATTGTAAACAATATCGGCACACTCCCTTGTGGCACCCCTGAAGAGACCTTTCCCTCAATTGACACAGTACCCCCCACTTTCACTCTCTGAACCCTTCCCTTGAGGAAATCTCCTATCCATCCTACCAACCTCTTGTCTTCTAATAGGTCATCCACCTTTTGCATAAGTTTCCCATGAGGCACCTTGTCATAAGGCCTTTTCAAAGTCAATGAAACAGGCATCCACTTGCTTTCCCTCATCAACAGCTTTCACCAGGTCCTCCAACAGACCGGCCAACTGAGTCTCACATGAATATCCTTCTCTGAAACCATGTTGGTATTCCCTCAGCCAGTTCTTTTCATTCATCACCTTAACTACATACCGTGCCACCAATCGTTCCATCACCTTCCCGGTATTCGATGTAAGACTCACCGGCCTGTAACTGCTGGGGTGCGACCTATCCTCTCCCTGCTTGTATATTGGTACCACCAGTGCCTCCTTCCATTCAAGTGGGAGCTTACCTTGTTCCAGTGACCTGTCAAACAGCACTTTGAGATATTTAATCAACTCCTTAATAG
>PNEQ01029981.1:0-13530 GCA_003012365.1 Medauroidea extradentata | reverse complement strand
ATCCTGATTTTCTCGCCAGTCTTCCTAGCACTTAAAAAGATACGTAGCACTGAATATCAACAACCACCGTGGGAGTGAAGGCAACTTGCGACATGCTCCTTCCACAACACTCAGGTTCTGACAGGCAATACGCCGCCACCGGTCATGACTCACGGATCCTAATAGCAGTAACAAGACGTCTCAAGTGTCAGCTGTCAAATGATACCAACTTCATTCCGTTTATCTTAAGTTTCATTTTTCGACTTTTGGCCAGCTTTTACGGCAAAATACTCCTCTGTGCAACGGTAAGATAGGTCTTTAGAGCCCTCGTCCGGACGTGCAGACGAGGCCGGACGTGCGATAAGCACAGAGGTTGAATGGGGCAGATGCTGCTAGCGGAGGTAGCTCGCGGGAAGTCCAAGGAGAATATTATAACAAGGCAGTCCTATCTCTCATGTTTAACAGTGAGGACCTTAAATTCCCCGAAGACACCAGAAGTAAACTACGAATGTTCTTTTTGTCTTTCCCTAATACCGACATCAGAACACATTTTATGAATAATGAACCAGAGACACTTCAGAATTGCCTTTTCATAACGTAATTTTGTTATTACATTTAAATATTCGACATGCTAAACATAACTATCAATTTTAATGACGTAAGTTACTATAGAAGTGTTATTTAATTTTAGCTGTTATTTTAGTCTAAAATGTATATTTCGTTTATAAGTTTTCCGACGGAGGTGGGAATCTTCGGCAATCTTCGGGTTAGGATTCATTTTATTTTTTTTTCTTTTCCTTTTCCAGTTACGATGGCCTGCGGCAAGTCACCCCGGGCCTCTCGGCGAGGATATATACAGTGCCACGGGGTGTCGCCGCTTCGCCCGCCAGTCGTAAAAACAGACGCCGTCGTAAATTAGCTCCGGGGTGAGGCGACCGGCGTCTCGGAACACGCGTCCGTGCTAACGGCGCCCCGGTATAGAGAGTTGACGCCCTTCCTCCGATGCGTCTCGGTGAACACTGCTCGTTATCTCGGTTACCGTGGCAAGGAACTCCTACACCTGTGCACTTGTGGTCTGTGGAAATATCCGGCCGCTTCCAGCGCGGGGAGCGGGAGACTGGATGAAGAAGACATGGTGGGTTAGAGATTATCCTATAGTTAGTGATAGCTTCATATTAAGGCCTACGAGCATCTGAGTCTAGTCAACTTGACCGTTTGTCGGAAATTCGTTTACACTCGGCGATTAAGTGTAAAGGTAGCACCACATACATTATTTTATTCCTTTCCTCATAAAACTGTCTTCGATTCAGTCCACAATATTTTTGTCTTTTTTAACTACCCTTAACTTACCTTAAACTAATCTACGTCAACTGCCATAGGTAGGGACAGGAAAATTTTGCGAATTAAATCATCTGCAGGCTAGAATCCATTGTCCTATGCATACTCAAGCCACGTCTATTAGTTCATTGTCTGCTATTCTACGGAATAGCAGCTCACCCTCGAACACTTGTCGGAACCCAATACTTCTCGTCACTATCACTTGAACTGGCACCACACACCTGCCAGCTTTAAACTCTCTCGCCTCTGCCACAGCTCTCTTTTATATTCTCACCCTAGAGTCTCGAATACTCTCGGCAAGTCTTTAATCACGAACCTCCTGGAAATGTGTCGCATCAGGGTCAAGCATCATCCTGCAAGATAGAGCGCCATGAACAGGAATACTCTAGACCACGATATATTCTTCTGTTACCCGATATCGGGGTGCAGGTGATCGCCACCGCACATGGGCGGCACAATGTACGCCGAACCTCTTTGTTATTGCCGCTGCTATATCAGCTTACACTGCTCTCCGATTACCGCGGCGTGCATGTGATTATCGTGGCATCATTCAAGGTAATACAATCCGTACAGAGCACAAGGATATCTTTTAGCTCTGCCATCACTGTATCTTCTTTCGCCGCTCAACCAGATAGTCACGGCGCCGTGGGGTGGGTATGAAGGGGTTTGTCTTTGCTCTGCCGCCACTGTATCGTATTACACTGTTCAATTAGATAGTGGTGACTCACAACAATATATTGTTTTGTTATATGGTTATTTACTTTCAAATGTAACTGGCTTTTCAGATTTACAACTGTTGCAGAAATAACAGGGCGACTATTTGCTCGGAACGAACAATTTCTATACTTTTGATGTTTGAAAACACAAACTAAGAAACTACACTATTCGTACATTTCTTTTTACTTTAGGCCTATCCCCTCTTGTAAACCATTTCGTTTGCAAAAACTCTGTCATTTCTAACCGTGCCAAAGATTTTTAATTTGAAAAGAACGAATGTGGAGTAACAATTTACATAGCCTTCTTTCTGCAAAGTGAATGAGGCGAGGAATTAATCTATTGGTCACTGTCCACAGAAAGGTAAAAAAAAAAAAAAAAAAAAAAAAAAAACAGTTAATCCGTTGTAATGTATGCGTATGTCATACCAAACTGAAATAAAAATACAGTGATTATAATGTTGTAGGCTACAAGTTCTCCTGTAAAAAACAAAAAATCTGTGTATTAAAAAATTGCTGAATTTTTTAAAACTAATATTTAAAAATAATTTTTTTTTGCATATAGGAGACTTTGTAGGCTACAAAATTGTCATTCACTGCATTTTTTTTTTCAGTTTGGTATTACAGTTGGTTTCAGTGGCGTACATAAAACCGTAAAATGCAAATTTTGACGTTTACGAGTCATTACATAAAAACTATGAGAGATAAAAATTTTTAAAAGATAAAAACTTAGTCACAATTTATGTCTTAAATATGAAAAAAATTATCTAGGTTAAACATAAAATAAAAAAATTATGTGGGAAGTTGATGTCGACTTCGCCCTTATAGATGAGTTGAGAGGGTTTTACGGCCCTTTAACAACGAGTTCTTAAGAGCTGATGATGAAGTGTGGTGAAGAGTCACAACAACAGTCATATCCGAGGCAGGATTTGAACCCAGGGCCTCACGCACCGTAGACTGGCTCCTAATCGAAAACGTTGAGGCCGGCTTGTTGTCGTTAGATAAAATAGGTACAGGTATTCTTTATTTTTTGCCACATCCATGACGTAACCTATTTTGTTGTTCTTTTGACAGGGACATAAATAAATATTTCGTTGTTAGCTGTTTGTGATTACCGAAGATATAATCGCCGGTTGGCTGTTCATAACAAATATTTATCTATGTCATATTTCTATCACTTAAAAAAAAAAAATAGCGATAGTTCTACGAAGAAATATAATACTAACATACTTAAAAAAAACCGTGAAACGCTGAACAAAATATGTAAACAATTTTTTTTTTTTTAATAATGGAGGTGAAATATTTGAAAAAACGCGGAAAAATTACTACGCTAAAACGTGTCACATTATAAAATCGCAGTCGCCATCCAAAACGCTATCTCTCGACTCAACTTGAGGGTTATTATAAATACACTATAAATTGGACATTTTTGCCTAATTATCCGCACAACCCTGTTGAAGAGTGACAGAAATACAGCTCACTCCTAGAGCAGAAATCGAAACTTCACGTCTACGGAAGCAGTTTTAAAACATCTTCTGTTTTGTAAAACACGTGATCGTTAAGTTAAAATATCAAAAATAAATAACGTTATTTATTCGTGGCTAAGTTAAATACAATGAGAATTATTATTTTAGACAGTAAAAATGTTACAAATTGGGAATTTTGTAAAGCTGTAGCATAGTTGTAAAATATGAATAACATGTGGAAATTAATTATTTTAGAGGATTTTTTTACGTCCCCCGATTTATATATCTTGGCTTAGTATGCATGTAAACTATCTAAAACTAATAAAATGATACAAATATCAATGCATAAGCTGGGATTCGTACCCAGGACCTCTCGCACCGTAGGCCGGCATGCTACTAACCACGCTATGGAGTCTTTCACGTGTTTTATTTATGTATACATTTATGTATAAAGTTTTGTAAAACGGAAGTAACAAGGCTCTCGACAGATAATTCTAAATTTTAGATTCTTCATATAAAATTTTTATTGCGATGATTTTGTTCTGAAAAAACAATAATGGAATTTAAATAACTCTTTTCAGCTCGTATTCGACTGTGTTAAAAAAATTACGTTTTATTTATTTCTGTACTTTTGTAGTATGTGAATGTAGTAAACAATGTTTGTTTTTGTTAGCTTAAAAATGTTGCATTACGGTTTTCAAAACCAAGAAATATTGTAACGAGACAGTGTTCGACCACGCACAAGCCCCCCTCTCTCTCTCTACCTCCACTGCCGAGCGACATGCGGGTCTACCTCTCACCTCTCTCTGACGTCACAAGCTGTCTGAGGGGCGAGAACCAGCTGATTACACTTAGCTGTCCTTGAACAGCACGAGCCTAGGCCAACATCGATGATTGCCATAAAATGTTTTCTTGAAACATATCCGGCTTTCTGCATCTTCTCACCAACAGTGCCTGCACATTAAAAATGTGCGTGACTATTTTATTTCTTGATTGTTGATTAATCTCAGATTCGGATATCTGAGACAGTATTCCCGCACATTCCAGCAAAACTATAGAAAATCATACCATTTCGCTTAAAAAATTATTACATTTTCTGGGAAAGGGGGTGGGGAACTTCAGCCCTATATATTCGTAGAGTATGAAAGCATTATTTTTACAATATGAATTAATGCTAAGACTGATTGCTGGCAACGGCTGGTAGGACCTCGCCAGCTAAGACGACAGTGGTGAAGATAACGGTGTGGATGAAGATGACAGCAGCGGCAAGTAGCGGCGCGGGATTAACACATCAAGAGGTAAAACTTAACAAGTATATACGGTGGCGGAATAGCTTCAATTCATTCGAACGGTGAATTTGCGTGTGCATGACAGACGAGACGGCTAGACTATTACATTAAATAGTGATAGTCATGGAAAGACAGGACTATTTTTGCAATAGACTGCAGATCTTGATTAACTTTAATTAGCGTAGACATTTTTAGTGTTATAAGTATTAATTGTAAGTAATAATTTTAAACAACGATTTATGCTGTTATGTACGAAAACATAGTATTATTATTGTACATCACTTAATAAGGTAAATAGTAAATTAGAACACTTAATTTGCTTGTTTAATTTATCAAGTCATTCATCCCTGTCAACCATGGTTGACCATGGGTGATAAAACATGCGAAGTATTTTAAGAATATATATCTGATACTAGGACAGAGTGTTGTATGGTTATCGTACCTCGTCCTGTAGAATGCAACAGCAAACTTCCTCTGTATCATGCTCACCTATTTGCGACTCTAATGTTCCCCCTGAGGTTCAAACCTCAGACAATTACAAACTGTATTAAACTTATTAATTAATATACTCAACAGTGTGCAGTTCGAACTAAACGACCTAGAAATCTAGAGAAATTATATTAATCATCTACGCTATTGCTGAGAATAACTCATTTAATTTTTTTTACGAGTGGAAAATTTTCGTGGACAATTTTCAGAATTAATGTCATTAATATAAATTTAAATATACTGCAATAGCAAAATACTTTAGTCGGTTCGCATAGTAAGTACGGTATATAACGGTATATATTTTTCACAGAATTACTTTTTCTAATTCTTCGAGCAACGATACACAAATAATAGCCAAATTAAATTTGCAAGTAACAGTTTCATTTGAATGGTGTAAAATAACAGATTTGCGTTTTTGTTCCCATCACTATACATTATGGCCTTTAAGTATTTAAAAGTTTTACCAACCTTAGGGTTTTCCTAGTTATTTAAATCTGTATTTTTTGCAATAATTACATCACAAATTTTAATTGTACTGTATATGATACAAAAGGCAACACGACAGGAGTCAAATATTAGAGAGAATACAATTTTTAAACATAATTTTATGTTAACGCAGAAATCACCGCCTTCAGTTTGGTCGAAATTACATTTCTATCGTCTGAATATGTATAATTCAATAATGTAGTTCTGAATTCCTGCTATCACTTATAACTATGAAACTAACAGGTTTTTAATATAATATATGAAGATGGAGATTCTGACATCCAATATACGACGGCGACAACGTAAAAAATATATAGCTTAAAACCATATATTAAATGCACGCACACCGTAACAATAAGTTAGCGTGAAAAAGTTTGTAGTATTTATTTACGGTTCTGAATTTATTTTAACATTCCGATTAGGTTTTATATTTATCTGGAAGATGCAGGTAGCAGAAATTATATTCTTGAATAGAACTCTCTTAGCTTTACACTAAAGCAGAATATATTGTGTCTTTAATTTTTGTGAGCTGAATTCCTAAAAAATGTACATCCGATTTGGATTTGAAGAGACCAAGATTCTTGTGGAAACGTAAACTAGCAATAAATGAACAATACCAATTCCTGAGGGGTAGTCATTAGTATGTAAATTGCTTAGCATCGATGGCAGGGCAGTTCTATTATTAAATCATGTGTCTATTCACAGAAGTTGTTCCCGGAAACCGTTTAAGAATCGTCTATAGCCAACAAGTTTAAATTTATTTAATTCTCGTTTCTTGTGTGTGCTATGGGAAAATGAATATTAAATTTTATTGATGTTCTCAGAGTCACATTTAGCTAATACATGTAATTTCAGAATTATTAGTAGGCGTACATCATATTTTCAGATTGGTTGTCCAGTCATATAAATAAACAGTCACCTGTTAAATACATATTTAGGCAAATGTCCAACGGATCAACGACTTACGAGCGCTTTATACGTGGAAGTGATGGGGTTAGTGGTGGGTGAGAAATACATGGTCCGCGCGTTCCATAGCTTTGTTTACACGAAATAACCTCAAACAGTAGGATCCCATACACAGACTGTGAGAAAAACTCATCCTGTAAACTATTTTCTTGTACATAAATTTAAGAATCAAGTAAAGGTTTTGTACTTCCGTGTACAAATGTTCATAATTAAAGGCATGTGTGATGACAACGCATGGAAGGATCTATCAGTGCAATAACATTTAGTTTTATAAACAAAGCAAAGTTGTTAACGTTAACTAAAAATATAACATAAGTTTCCTAAATGTAAAATTATACCGGGATCAAATATAGTTTCATAATATGAGTATAATAAAAGAATTCATAATTTTTTAGGGTGTTGGGGTTTAGCAAAAAGTTTACTCGGAGGAATTTGCAACACCTAAGGAATTTTAAATAAATTATTTTTGAATAAATTTTCGAAAGAAAATATTACGATAGGATAAAACGATAACTAACTAATCACAAAATAACTTTTATTGCGTGCTTCTTACCCCATCTGGCACCTTCAATTAAGATACCTTATTATTTAAAACTGGCCGCATAGTGTATTGTTGGGTAGTTATTAGGTTTGTAGTTCATATTTGTCAGCAATAAGAAAAGCCTTTGATATATTTCACTTTTAACGGGCAAGAAATTGAGCTTACGTAGTTACCGAAATTATTGAGGTGTTTGTCCTCCCACTCTAGAAATGTCACGGTTTAACGTTTTAATGCATATCATTAATACTTTTTTCATGTCGCGGTACAAATTTATTTACTACTATTCCAAAATATGTTTTACGTTACTACCATAGCTTGTAAGAATATGAGTTTGTGTGTTTGTGTGTTGTGTTGATAGTGTTTGTGTTTCCCTCCATCGATCTAACTGCTGAAGTGTACAACAAATTGCATGTTTGGTGTTATGTTGTAAGTACTTACATTCATGGCGCCAATAAATCTCTGGGACATACGTTCTCACTGAAGCTCAGGTGGTGTAATAGTTTGCCGAAATCCTCCAGGTGAATGCTGGGATGGTTCCTTAAAAAAGGCCATGGCCGACTCCTCTCTCAGCTCCTGTCATTGCACCAAGTTCTATGTCACCGTCTATAATGACCTGAAATCGTTAAAGACGTAAAACACATTACCTTTCCTTGCCCTTCAGGTGGTGTATTTTCTTTTTTTACTAGTGAATATGCATTATTGTTGTAGATTGAATTTACTTGGGAATATAATGAAATTTTTTTTTGTTATTTTGTCTCCACTGAGATTATGAAAATTTAGTACACATGTCTAATATCGTCTAATAATCCCAGTATTATACTCAACTCAGGCTTAGTAAAAATAAAATGGTTATCTTCGATAACCGTGTGAATACTACACTAAGAATGTGTATTTTAGAAAGTGTCGATGAAATTCCTTAAATATAATTAACCTGAATAAACAAGTTTCCTCATATAACAGTTTAAAATAATTCCAAACCTAATTTCATAAATATATGTTTAAACAAATAATTATTATTTTTAATATGATTTCAGAAAAACATTAAGATTGATGTGGGATGTAACAGGGAGAGAATTACTATTCAGTTGAGAATGAATCACTTTTTAACGACCTGCCATTAATGAGTAATTTCTTAGAAACCGTTTTATAAATGTTTTATACGCTTCTTTCGAACCTAAATGGTGTATTCTAAATGGAATTTAAAGAATTTTATTTTTATGAATGTAAAGGTTGGTATGTCTAAGGTGATATTGAACAGAAAAATTGGAAACAAGTATGCATATTGTATTTAATTACATCATCGTGTCATGAATCCTAAGAAAATACAATGTTGTATTGATTTAATAAATAATTAAGTATAAATAATAATTTTAAATATATGAAACATAACATCAGAAGCTAAGTAAGCTTAAAGTTACGTGAGCGTATTTTTTTTATCACGCCTGAGCTGTAGCCTGTCTTAACAAGAGAAATAAATTAGCACAAAACATACATGTACTTAATGTGGAAATAATACACATTTTCTTCTCGTTTATAAGACGTAACAATATTATACTAGTATTTCAATACAAATTGGGCAGTTTAACGTGAATTTCGTCATCCCTTGGAGCTAGAAATAATAAATTATACACTAACAGTTCTCATAATAAATTTGGCCTGCTCGTAAAAGTAATTACTTTGAGATGCTTCTGAAGTGAACAGTAAGATCGTTAAGAATGGCCTATTGGCGCCAGCCAGCTACCCAGGAATTAAGTTTTGCATCTTGCCATTCCCAAGAGATTAGAAGACTGTCTGAGGAGTAATTCAGTCCCGGATTATACGGCCGTCATTTCTGAATTTTTACTGTCACAATTAAATTTTTCAGCTTTAATGAAATGTTACATTTTGGCTGTTAAATGAGTTCACTATCTTGTTTAAAACTGCTTGTCTGGTTCCATATATCTTTACTGTTTATCACTTTATACAGTCACAAACAGTTGATTTTTGTTAAAGTTGCTGGATCTCTGTAAATACAGAAGTTCGTAAGTAATCAGAATATTCATCATCATGAAACTACTACTGAAACTGCATTGGTTACTATAGAAAAGTTAAAAAAAAAAAAAAAAAAGGCTGCAAAATATATTACCTGCTTAATTCAACTTGTTTACAGCTCTTTCGGCTGTTTCTCGCTCCCTCATATCTTTTTTTTTTTTCTGATACGTATAGTAAAATAATTACGAAGGCGAATTTGTTCGAAATTTTACAGTAGGAATAAGATACGAGAGCGAAAACAGGGGTTAGGACTTAGAGCATGCTCGGAAATCTTAGATACGCTAACCTGTGATGTATAAGGCTTTCTTTTTACCAGATGTTCATTACTTTCCAAGAAATTTCCATTTTTTTTTTTTCAGTTTGAAAGAAATTAAAATTTTCCCCATATTTCTCCGAGTCAGTAAAAATGTATTTATTTGGCTGAGTATTAATCGGAGGAAAGGAAACCCGATAGTGTTTACTTAAAAGCTGTGGCTACTGCGTCGTCAACAAAGAAGAGGTACGTTTGTGTACATACTTCATATGAAAGTGATGGAAATAGTGCTAATTTAAATATCTCCTATAAAAATTCCAATACTCTCACAAATATATATATGTATATATATATATATATATATATATATATATATATATATATATATATATATATATATATATATATATATATATATATATATATATATATATATATAGTGAAGAGGCAATAAGTATCTGTAGTTTGAATATGTCAGAAAACTAACATGCAGACTAAAAATTTTCCGATGAATGAAATGATCTGGTGGATAGACACATATATTATACATGTAATCAATGTGCTAGGGATTATTTCCATGTGCATAATATATTTTGTATTATCCAAGTTCTTACAAAATGAAATTGTTTTGAACAGTTAACGCAAGTATTAATCGCAAAATTTATAATGTAATAACACTTGGATGTATAAATCTGATCGCTACACAATAACGATATATTCCAGTGACGGTAAATACAAGTAATGGTGAACCCAGAAGCTCCAATTTTTGAGTGTGGATTGTGATGGTTAATCTATAAGATGAGTAATCTAGATAATGATAAATTCAGATTATCGTGAATCTAAGGTGATTAAGATTACACGTAGACCGGTATTAATATATTTTGATGACGGCGAAGCCGAATGTGAATCGAAATTGTTTTATTAAACGAGAAGTGATGTTGAGTAAAGAGTTCGACAACGAAAGTGAAGTTTCGTGCCTAAAACTGTTGTATAAAGTGATGTCTATGGTTTGATTTTAACAATCGGGCTTGATATGTTTTTTGTGTTTACCTATAATGGTTGTACTAGCACAACACATATTGTGCTATAAGTGTATGTTATGTTTTGAACTTCGAAATTCTGATGCTACAAATGTTTATTTGTGTAAATATGCATAAAATGTCAACACTCTCTGTACCACTAAAACCACAATATTAGGTAATCGAAATTTAATAGTTCTATATGACGTTATATTGACACTAATTTTGGTTCTGTAACATTATACGAAGTTTTACATGCCACAATATGTACCTATTAAAAACCTAGAGAAATGTTTTTTCTATGCAACGCGGGATGCTTTTGGAATAACAAGTTTTTATCATAAAAATAGAAAAAATGTTTTTTTAACTACTGAACTGTTAGAAAATTGTATTTTAGAAGTATCGTATTTAATAAGTTACAATGGAATGACATTGTGATTATATTTCATCGTCTGAATGAAGAGGATGAAGAGTAATATGTAAAGAAAGCTACTAGTGGATTTTCAAGAGTTTATCTGCTGCTATAATGCCAACATTCATTATTATCATTTTAATTCGTCCTTTAAGACTTCGAAAAATTATATAAAGATTTTCATTACTTTAAATGTGATGTCTACTCCATTATGTTGGTATAGGTGACATTATGCAGGATGTTTTCCTGATGGGAACTCAAAGGTATGATGAAGAACGAAAGAAGTAAAACAAAACCTCGGGTAATAGACGAAAATTTCTCGGCTAAAATCTTCATAAAAAGTTTGGGAAGGTTCATTTGTAACAATTTTTCCTACCATTAAATAAATAGGTTTTATAACATATAATCCATATGGCGTCTCGCAGCATCGATACCAAATGAACAACGTTGAAAGATGTTCTGTAGCAGTCACTGCAACATCGCTGGCGATGTCCTGATGACGTCACAGGCAGCAAGAATTATTTCCTGCAGGTCTTCGTTAAGTGTTCTGGCGTCCAGTAGATAAGTGATATGACGTGACCCGACGCGGTGAAATCTGGCGAACACGATACGAACATGTTGTTTCAAATATATTCCGAACTTTTCCACTAATACCTTTTACCCGAGAAATTTGTGTCCCAGGATTCTCTATGTTATTTAGCTTATTATCTTCTCCATCGTCCCTTAATGTTTGACATATCACTGAAACATACATTTTGGAACATAGCCAGATGAATACTGCAAGTATCATATTATAATTGGTGTATTATATATCGAGAAGTTTTCTTGAACGTTTGGCTCATTGTAGACGGTATGGTCGGTGTGGCTGAACGTTATGAATTGAAAGTTTTTATGAAACATGGCTAGAGCGTTTAGCCAATGTAACAATTTTAAAGTGTTAACTAGACGGCGGACCTGGCCCGTCTCGCGTGGCCAACGATACAGGTGAAGAGCTGCAGAAGCAGTTAACACTTAAAGCGTTCAACTTCCATCGCTGAGCTGCAAACAGGGGCATGGATTCCGATTTATTTGAGGGGGCTAAATTCAATAATTCCCTCCCACCCAATTAAAGAGGGAAGTATATGAGGCCCTGCCACTGAAAAACTTTGATTTTAAGTTACAGAATTAAGATATTATTGCACTTTTCTGGCATGATTACAAGGTCCAACTTGAAGTTACTTCAGCAGTTTTTCAGGCAGGATAACGGGTGTTCTGAACAAGAAATACTGTATTTGTTGCCAATATATTAATAAACTGCCGCACTTTTTTGGTTGGCGTTTGTTCATAGGTGAAATAGCCTTTAATTAAATTTTATTGTTTAGGTAGCTGACATAAAACACTTTATCGTATCGTCACAAAACATTGCACTAACGTAATTACATAAAAATATCCACAAATAGCGAAAGAGAAAGAGAGAGAAGCAAATTATAGAAAGAAATTAACAAAATTAAAAAATATCCTGAAACAGCGTGTCTCTAGTTACGCATAACTCATTTAATGGCAATAACTGACAAATAACGCACAGTTTAAACCATTGGGCGTATGAGCATGCAATTTTTCACAAGGGTCTTTATATAACATAGGCGAGCGCTAAGAAAGGATTTTTGAAAATTCATTCCCGAACGGCAGATAGAAAAATTAATTTTTTTTAAGAAGTTAATAATCTTATAAGTTGGAAATAATGAATTTGTGTTCTGGCTTCTGTTTATAAAATAAAAGTAAGTTGTATGAGAGTATTTGGAAATGCATTACCTAAGGGGGTAAAAAATTACGGAAGTTTTTATGGGATGTACTCTATTTTTAAAGTCAGAAATGTGTCATTTTGCGTTTTACCATGATCTCTATACATAAAGCGAAGTGCTCCACTCATTCATTCCCTCATCAATGCACAGCCCAAACCGCTGGACCTAGAAACGTGAAATTTTTAGCGTAGCTTCTACTCACGGCGTAGGCACCCAATAAGGAAGGATTCTTTTAAATCTAAAATTAAAGGGGTAAAAAAGGGGCAAAACGTGTTTTCGCGAAATTCTTGATAACCCTCTAGCCTGATGATACATTGTTAATATTTTTTACTTCAAAACATTGCCTAAGCAAACGCATATTTAATAATTTATAAATTTTTCGAAATTCGAAAAAGTAGGGGGCGAAAGCCGTTAAATTTGTTTTCAGTAATTACTCTGCTTATCTTAAGCCACTAAAGATAGTGACGTGATCTTTGCATCAGAATGGTGCTCATGCAAATGTCAAAAAGTAGTTTTAGGATTTTTAAAAATTTGTCCTTGAAAGCCGGTAAAAAAATTTAACTTTTTTTCAATTTATAATCCGTATCTCCTGAACGGTTTGTGTAGGTTATTTTTGCTTTAAAATGAATATTACGTAAATACCTAACAAGTAATTTCAAAATACACGGTCGTTTCTTGGTTTCCGTACGTGTGTGTGTGTGTGTGTGTATATATATATATATATATATATATATATATATATATATATATATATATATATATATATA
>PNEQ01029980.1:0-13530 GCA_003012365.1 Medauroidea extradentata | reverse complement strand
ATATATATATATATATATATATATATATATATATATATATATATATATATATATATGCCTGTGTGCGTGTGTTACCGTTACTTACTTTTGTAATTCAATGACATAATGAGCAGAAAATCGTTAGCGAACTGTCGAGTGTTATAATTTTCTTGTTAAATAAAAATGCAATAAATGATATTTATTCTACACTCAATCAGTCACTTAATACTTAAATGTATCGTCTTAGAACTTTCCCATTTAATCCAACTTTTTTTCTTATAAATGGGTAGCCAGTTAAGTAAATAAACAAAACCGTGGTTACATTATACAAAAAATGTTGACTTTTGAATAGGTTTTGTAAAATACATTCGTGGCTTGGCCAGTTAGATTATAGTTCTACTGCAGGCCATAATTTCAAAGGCAGTATAAAACCACAAACAAAATAATTTAGGATATTTAAAATTTGGCCTGAAATTTGAAAGTAGATAAAACGTGTTTAATGTAGTTTGTTTAGCTGATAATAGGGTCTACATCATTATATTTGATTCAAAATTCCTAAAAATTTACCCATTAATTTATTGAAACACAACTCTTAAGGATGCAAATATTGGTGCAATTTGATAAAGTCTATATATACTACAAAAGTAGAAATTGAACATGTGTTTTCGTTTTCATACATGTGACATCCGCAGAAAGAATTGTCAGAACAGTCTAATACCTTTAATGAAATAATTCAATTTTATAAATTTACATCATATGTTAACTGTGACTTAAATCTCGCTATGTTATTCGTTTCCTAGTAATGTTACATAAACGTATTATATTTCCATATTACGCACCTGATGTGTGCTCTTAATCACCAAACACAAGAAACGTTGCGTTAAATATTTTAAGGAAAAGGTTTTGTCACTATTTTTTTGTTTCAGAAATAGTTTTTATTGTTCGTAATTTTCCAAAACATAAAAATTGTAATTCTAATATTTAACATAGAAAAAAAATACATTAAATGTTTTGAATACAATCTTATTATTTATGTTGTACACAAATCAAGCCAGTATTTATATACAAATGCTGGAATTCACGATAACTTCAAACATATTTGAGCTATCGAACCGTTCGTTAGGGAGAGTTTAATGTGGAGAAACGTGGCGAGAAAGTAGTTCACAACTTTGCCAATAGAACGAACCACGCGTAACAATTTTCCGTCCATGCAAACGTTTAGACCGAGAAAAGCTTCACTTTAAACGGATCTAAGTTATTTTGTTCTTTCGCTAGTGGAATGAAGTAGGTAACGTTTATATTTCCCACTTCGGCACGGAACCGTACGTTTCTTATGGTGTGTACTGTATGAAAACCTTACACTTGAAGGAACGAAGCTATTTATTCAACGCAAAAACTGGTGGAACGACAAACACATCCACCAGCTGACACGACGCAAAGCAAACAGTAAATTTAAAGTTCCGGAATAACGCCGCAAAAACCTTCCCCTGTCCGCACCCCCCTTTTTTTAAAGCTTATGTAGCATTTACATGAAATACGCCGCCTCGTTTGTGTATCAGAGGAGGCGTAAAAAAAGATGTGTACTGGAACGATCACGGAATAAAAAATATGGGGGTAACGCGTTAAAAATGGCGCGTTCCGAGATCCAAGGGTTCTAGTCCAATACAAATACCCCGGGAAATTCTGTTGAAATGTAAGCGATGCGCTGGGAAATAATTCTAAAATTCCCGCACAAGCGTAAAGAGGAGCAAAGTTTCATTTCACGTATTGTTTTATTAACGTCCCATGTCGTACGTCCTGAATGATAAATGTGAGGTAGCCTGTATTCAGTTACTGTTCTCAACTTGCTGGAAAAAATTCGGTCGACGTTCGGGTAAATAGTGAACTGCGCCCAAAGGGCATGTGTTACTCAGATGTCTGCTACTGCGAACATGAACCACAACGTGGTATAGCAAGTTACACATCAAGATTTTATTTACCTAGTAGGTCATGTTATATATCTGTGTAATGTTACAAACGTATCATATGGACATTCAATTTTCATTCAGATGTCCTTCTGACAGGCAAGATGTGGATACCGTCTTAACAAATACCTTGCAAACATGCCTAAAGTAGACTCAACTGAATATCAGCTTGCGCAGTAAATATGAGTTAACTATACAGCGGACCTATATTAGTTTTGCAGATATTTTTGACACACTCATAAAATAAACATTTTTCATGTGTATGTAAATTTATACAATTGTCGTGAAATATATATGTTCTTAATTACTATATTTAGGCAGGTTATTCATGCTAAAGTGAGTAATTATGAATTATCTAATGTTTTGGTTATCCTTTTATTTAAAAAAATTTTTGACTTCCATAAACTTATTAATAAAATCACTACCGAAAGAAATGACACAAAGTGACGCATTATTGTACTGAAAATTCAAGTTTTATGACCCAATAAAATAAACATTTCTAAGACTATGGCCGAGGCGATCTTCAAATGTGATGAATTTCCAATTAATACCGGTAGCCTATACGTATGTACTCAAACCGTTCAGAGAAAAAAAGTAACAACATATATATCATATGCACTATACAGTTCTAAAGATGTGATGTTTCTGCAATCAAAGTGATAGCAAATAATTAAAACACATTTCACAAAATGTGTTATGAAAATTAGCAGCTCAGTACACTTACAGGTGATGCGAATTAAAATAAAATGACACAATACTTAATTTATTTCTATTATATATTTTCGTGTGTTTATTGCTAGGCTATATGATCCATATTACACTTTTGTTTATTTGCACCCACATCCAGGAAAGTAGTTTTATTAGTTATGTTACATATTCTCGATGCACGAACATATAATTAGCAAATTAGTGTACAAATGTTGTTACATTAAAAATGTAAGTGTAATTTTTTAAATGTGGTCACCTACCTTGATATTTTCCCCTCGACGAAGAACTTAAAAAGAAAATATTACGTTAAGAGTTGCATTGGCACGCATATTAAATTTCCTATGATCTCTATGTACAAGGCAATGAACCGGCGAGCAGATTTTCTGTCCTAAAAACAGCTTTTTTCAACTAGACGTTTACGAATATGTAAATTGTTATTATATATTGAACTAACTTATTATTTACAACGGCATGAGAATGGAGATGTTTTTACAAATTTGAAAGCTTAAATACTGTATTTATAGCACGCTAGCGGTTTTGGAAACATCTTGTCACAGTTTTAATTTTTTTCTGTTACTTCGAAAACTTTTTTTAACGTGACGTTACGCATATTTAATGCGACGAGTACTTCACGTAAACAATGTAAACCAAATTATTTTTATTTTACTAGCAAATATTTTATTTCAGAAATTAATTTTAAAACATTGAAATTTTTGTAAATGACAACATAGTAAAAAATTTGAATGCAAGTGAAACATATAGTATCTCATAAATATGAGTATGTAACAATTGCATTTGCGTATTTTCTAAGTAGGCTGGTTTACAAAAGGTTCTTATTGATCGTACGCCTAATATTCTTTCGATTTTTGAACACTAAAAAATAAGTCAAGTCATTTAATTCCGTAGACGTAGTTTCCTTAAAGACTGACGACAATTTACAGGGGAAAATTTTTTCTATTCATCAAAAATGGTTCACGGTTCGAGTATACTTATTTTTTTTATTTTTGAGTTATTTTAATGCTTAGAAACTATATTTATGGAAATAAACATTTATTTAATTTTCACCTTATTGCGCTACATTAATATAAAAAAGTAAAAAAATGGGTGTGACCTGGATTAGAACAAGAATAAAATAATTGGTGGTCCGACGCCTTAAGGGGCCTCCCTAGATATTTTGCGTTTGTGTGTGTGAGTCAGGAGCGGTAAGGTTTCCGTTGACCGACGTATGTAATGATTATCGCCTCTGCGCAAGCCTCTCAGCTGGCGTGCAGTGCTTTACTAGCATCCCTTTCCTATGGGACTTTAAGCGATGACTACATTATTTTATTTGTGTGAATAATAGTTCAAAGTCTAGCGCTTTTTTCCTTATTGTTGTGATTTTCGAATCCGATTGTTACTTTAGCAAATACTGCAGTCTGGAAAACCGATTTTTGGCCATTTGAGGGGCCCGAAAATAATGTTTTTAATAAACGTGCAAAATTTTTGAAACTATAGCTACCTAGTTTGAGGTGTGTGTTCTTCTTGTAGGTATACAAATATATTGCACGTTAAATAGTTTCGTCAAACAAAGAATAGTCGCAACTTCCTGCAAAACATTTCAAACGCAGTTAAGGAGGCCCCTTAACGCCTGAGCTACCGAATATGTTACGTAACAGCGTCTGTAAAAAGTTTATTTACACTGTAATGCTATGAAAATAAAAAATTTGTTTATTTTGGACTATTTAAGTTTTTAAATTGCTAGTGAGTTATTATTTAGTATTCTTGCTGCTACAAAGTCTTACTTTCTGTATGATTCGACTTTCTTTGTTTTCTCTATTTTTATTAAAAACTATACTCGGCCAGCAAGCGGTAAAATACGTTGTAGCGTGTGCAGCCGCCTGTAGGGCTAAGCGTACTGTGCACGCGTAATTAGTTTAAGTCAAGGAAAAGTCACAGATTAGTCACAGGAAAACCATAATTTAATCTCTTGTAAAACGTTCAGGAAAACCGTTCCAAGGAGGTTAACTTTGACCAATACATAAACATGCACACCTTTAAATTAACAAAATACGACAAATAATATTAAAATAACATACGCAGCATTAATAAAATTATTATATTCTCAATTTCAAATCCTCGGGGTGAAAGATAAAAATAAATGAGTATAACTGTGGCAAAGAATATTCCAAGTAGTGTTGTGCAACAACGGTGACTGGTCACTTCTGAGCATTATCTACGAATGAAAACGAAAGTGATGGTACGCGGATTCAGGCGCCACTAAACACATGCCTAACTACAAAGATTGGTTAGGATATCATGAATTCACAGCACAGCAAGAAGAAACGTGTAGTAGTTGTGAGAAATTACGTGCAGTTGGTACTGTAAAAAAAATCAAACAGATGGCAAGAGGAATGGTAGAACTATCCAAGATGACAGTTACGTGCCTGATCTGTCGACAAATTTATTCTCAGTTAGTGCGACTGTCAAGAAGGGCATGGCGGCTCTATATACTGTTAAGGGCTGTAATATTTATAAAGACTTTGATTGCATTATTGTCGGTGACGTCAAAGCAAGTGCGACTGAAGTGGGGAGCATCTATAAACTTAATGTGATTCCAATTACATCTGACCTTGTAGTGAAGGATGACGCTCATATCACACAGATATTGTAGCATAAATATTACGACATTTGAGAAGGATCAACATAAAGTTATTGCGAGATGGCGTGGCGAAAGATGTGCACTTTTCAAGTGAAAATGAGAATCTTTGCATCACTTGTCTCAAAGGGAAGCACTCAAGAAAACTCTTTGTTAAAGTAGGGTCCAAGAAGGCGACTCATAAACTGGAACTCATTCACATAGATTTGTGTGGTCGGTCCACGATATCTGCTGACATTTAATGATGATGCCACTCAGAAAATTTCGGGTACTGCATTAAGCCTAAGTCAAAGAATGAGGTATCAAGCAAGTTTTGGGAATTCAAAGCCAGGGTAGAAAATAAAACTGGAATGAAAATCAAAATACTTCGGTCCGAAGTTGAAAGGAATGCGTGAACCTAAAGATGCAAGGAGTACTTGGAATGAATGGAATTAAGTATAAATTAACAACTGAGCACATGCACGAGCAGAACACCAAAGTGACAGAGCGAGCAGTCATGACTATTGTTGAGAAACCTCGTCCACTACTGCAACATGCTGGACAGGATAACATATATTGGGCTGAGGCAGTAAACACAACCATTTGACTAAAAAAACCGATAAAATACCACTTTCAACTTTACTTCATATAGTACACTATGCATACATATTTACGAGTTAGTAACTGGCGTTAACCAGTTGCGCCAATACACTAAAACAAAACATATAAACCAAAACATAGTCTATCAGTTTGTCTCCAGATTTTATTTTACCAACTTCAACAAGTTTTAACGTAGGTTAGTAAACATAAATATTTGAATATCTCAATAAAATATTGATTGATATGAGTCTTAAGATAACAAATAAAATGTTGTCTTGATAGTTCTAATTTTTCCTTTTCCATTCGTAAAGAAAAATAAGTTTCAAAATATATTTTGTAAATATATTGAATCGTGTTATTTTCCATAATTTCTCGTCCACGATACATAAGTTACTCATTCTCCACTTTCACATTGTGGTGTAAAAACTTTGTCCAGACCTTGGTTTCGAAAATTGTATTCCCAAACTTAACTTTCGGGCGACGGTATAAACGTACTGCAGTAGACAGGAAATTAATTGTAATTTATAGGAACTGGTAATATGCATCCGTTGCAAACTTACCTCAATGGTCATGACACAGCCTATCCTTCGTCGAATGTTTTGTGTTCATTGTTGACGTCTGTATTGTGATGGAATACGCGTTTTTGCAGTATTGCAAGGCATGTATTCCGTGTGCAGACAGACTGGCGTGCATGTATATGGGAATTGTGTAAATGCACGTGTACTTATGTAAAGAGGTAAACCAACAGGCAGGCACCTTGTCAAAGAACTTTCACTAGAATCCACCAACGCATGCGAGAGATAGGCTCAGTAGAGTGACGTTGGCAGACCAAGAGGGATACGCAGCATAGATCCTGATGAATTGATTATTTGTAACGAAGACGACACTCCACGGATATCACATGACACATTGTGGAACATGAACGTGTTTGTCACATAACTGTTTAGTGAATTCTGCATGAAAACCGAAAACCTTCTGTACCCGTATAACATTCAAAGGGTGCAAGCTAAAAATGCGGCAAATTTTTCACCAAGAAGAACGTTCTGCCGACACATAGTAATGCAGTGTTCCGTGTTCATTCAGTTTTTAGTATTTATCTAACTTGTGAAGCAGGATTTATATGAGATGGTATCACCAGTTATCATAATGCATAGGCCTATCTGCATTTATGACAATCCTCATGAAGTGCATTAGGACAACCATCAACAGTGATTCTGTCTAAATGCATGGGCGGTCTCAATTATTGGCCATCTTCAAGGACCCTATTTCGTCCCTTAGAGTCTTACCAGGCACCACAGGAACGAGTTACATCACTTCCTCGAAGGTTTACCTCTGTACATCATCCAAGAAATGTGGTTTATGAACGATGGTGCTACCGTCTACTTCAGTATCACAGTACACACGTATTTAAATGATCAATAGCCGCGAAGCTGGATTGGTCGAGGGGGATTCGTAGCTTGGCCTGCTCGACCACCTGATTTAAATCCATTGGATTACTTCGTCTGGGTGTATGCAAAATACGTACCGAACAATCTTTCGAGAGTGTGTGCAATGTAGATTCGTCCAAATATGACGATCTCAATAGATTTTATACAGTGTACGTCGAAGAATGGACCACAGGTTTACAGTATGCATAGTAGTAGGGAGAAAAATCTTTGAGCAATCCATGTAACTTTTATTCATCACTTGTATAATTTGAGTCATGTGCCACAAGATGTCTATTATATGAAACCCCATTTTCATATGCATTTTCATTTACTTGTGAGATTGGGACTGCACTATAATGTCGTGGCAATGGGGGCTGGAGTACAATGTACGTATTACCAGATCCATTCATTTACATTTCAATTACTTTCTACTGTTTCACGTACACAAGTGTGCTGATGCATGTCTGACAGCAAACGTGTACAGTATGCAACTTAGGGCACACACGCTACACTAGAGTGGCTTCACAACGTATTGAAAGCTAGTAATTTATGCTCGCCTCTCATATGCTACCTTTCAAGCACGTCACGTATTTTGCGTGTGGCCTGTTTCGCAGGCTTAACCATGTTTACAGTAAACAACAATCTCTCGAAAACCGCGGAGAGCAGTGAAATAACACAACGAATATTTGTTTTTATCACGGATTTTGTAAAATAACCATATCACTTACACCAGCATGTAAGCACTCATGATGAAATATTTTCCATCCATACACAGTGTGACAAGGCGTTCGCTTCTCAGGTCAAGGATGTTACAAGCAAACCAAATTATCATGAATTGCATATATGTTATAACGCATTAGAACGAAAATATGACTACTACGGGGCTTATTCATAGTCGTTTTTGACCCGGACTAGTGCGGGATTATCGTCAAACTAATTTTTGTCTTATTCATAGACGCGGACTAACGCTAGTCCGAGGATCATCGTGCGTTAGTCCGGTCTAACTTTTAGTCCGGACCAAGGGTAGGTTTAACGATGGGCTAAGTCGAAAATTAACATGGCGGACCATTACAATATAAGACGGCGTCTGTTTTATATACGCAGCTTATGGAATATAACGGATATTTTACACTAAAAACTTATTATACGTCTACACTGATAATTTATTTAGTCATAAGCATTAGTTACTAAATTTAAAACGGTCAAAGTCAAACTTTGTGAGCAAAAAATCTCGTACTGCGTGTTTATTGTACTGTATAAGACATTTACGTAAAGCAATAATATTTTATCAAGCCTAATAAAATGGGAATTATTGCTACTAGCAATATGAAACCTTAAATATACGATTTGCGTAAAATACGTTATATATTAACTCTCCACTTGCATTTGTATATATTAACTATCCACTTACACTAGTAAGTGCCTCGTTAGCTCAGGGGTAGGGTACTGGCTCAGTAATCCGAAGATTATTTACAGTTAATATGAGTTTAGCTCTACTTTTGACTGCGTAGGCTGTAAGTATACATTTTTTCTTTTGTTTCTTTTTGAGGAATCGCCTCAAGGAATTTTCTGGTAGTTCTTTGTCTCACTTTTTATAATTTGAGCCCACGATTTTCGGTGAAAAGAATTCTGCAACAATTTGATTCAATCCTTTGTGTGCATATATGCAGCTCTGCTTCGTGGTCAGTGATTGCCTGTTTTAAACTCTCAGTGTCTAGGATTCTACCCGCAAATCATAGACGTGTGGTGTCGCAGTAACCTTGTTCCTGTTGCCACAGTCAAATGAGCCACGTCTGTGCAATAATACATTCTGCCAATAACCATGAAGCACAGCTGAAGATGTGCACATAAGGCATTAAAACAAATTGTTGCAGAACTTTTTTCACCAAAAATCGTGGGCTCTGTTTATAATCTCTTTTAGCATTAATGCAGAATGTGTAACGGAGATCTGACAAGAGAGCAAAGTATATTTTAAAAGTTAATATGATATATGTGATATATAGTGTATAGTATAAATGGTATATGATACATTGGTATTTGACAATGTGACTTATGATATTTAATATAAATTATTTATGCTATATTATGATAACTGATTTATGATGTGATACATTCTATTTAATATAACATACGGTAAACAATCTATTATATACGATTTGATGTACATTATATAATAAGAAAAAAATATATATGATACGAAATGCGGTAGGATATATGGTATGATATACTACATATGACAAAATTAGCGCCTTGAACTTTCCGCGAAAAATATTTTGCCTGAGTTTGTTTCAGTGGCTTACGTGCACATCTCTATCTCTGCTGCATGTTTACTGGCTGCGTATCTCGTGACTTGGCGTTTCTCGTTTGACTCTGCAAATCACAATGACGTTACTGAAACCCCATATGTCCGTGACACAGAATAGTTAGGAATACAGAAGTGAAATAGCCGGCAGGCCAGCGAACTCAGTCACACACGCCAGCAAAATGGCTTTCCTGGCCAGCAACATGGCGGAAACACCTACCACCAATCAGCGTGAGGCAGCTGCTCTGATAACCGGCAGCCAGTCCAATAGGAAACCTGCAGTAACGTGCAGGATCCAAACATACATGGGGCTGGTATCAACAACCTCGGGCAGCCAATAAGCGGCCAAGTTCGCCCGTGTCAAAGGAGCCGTCATTTCACGTCTGTATTACTATTTAGTCTGTGTCCGTGATTTGCGTGTAGAACCCCAACACACGTGAGAGTTAAACATACAATCATGACTATGAAGTGCAACTGCATATACGCACTTGAGGCACTGAAACAAACTTGGGCGAAATTCTTATCGCGAAAAGTTCGCGGCCCTAGATATTATATATTAACTATTAGAGATGATGGTATATCGCGAAAGTATTTTGTGCCAAACATACTTTTTTAAACGCTGTACTTTCTTGCAACATATATGACTGGCTGATGTACGTCTGGCACAACATAGCTGTCTGCAGACCAATAACAGGTATCAAATATTACAACAGTGGCATTATTATTGGCTCAGACAAATAGGGTAACAACTCCACGTACAAGCGAAAGCCGGTTATCTTCTGGTAAGCCAGCAAACCGTCAAAATTTCCAGCGATAAATCATCATCTATATTTACGACATTATACATGATATGATACACGATGTGTTATTCATGATACGTTACATGATATGATATATGTTATAATGTATATGAACATCAATTTTGCCCTCTCTGCAAACACCAAAAAATATACCAGTTTGTCGTTTGAAAACCAGCAAGGGCAGCTGTAATTAGATTCAATATCGTATTGCGTGTTGTCTTTCATTAGTAGCCTACTTCGGCATTGATTTTTTCCCCTTCTTTTTATCTGTATGTGAAACAGTTGTACCAATTAAAGCTCTACCATTAAACTGGCAGAGAAAGAGCTATTTATTAGAGTTCGGATGGGAACGAAGCCAGTTAACGCTACTGGGAGTAAAATTTTAACTAGCCCACTGGAATGGAACACGGGCGGCAAACTGTACGTTTGGCTGGGTTGACAGCGGAACTGAAATTTATTAATGTTGTTTAATTGAACCTTGTACTGAATACAATCCAACAATTTTTTCTCCTTTACTTTTTAAGTTAGTTGTACCAGCGACCTTTGCAGCCACGACTGTGATAAACTGATGCCCAAGTAGCTAAATAAAATGACTACTGATAAAATATCAGACCTATATTTAATTTGCTTTGTTAAATTGTACTAACTTTAATACGGTAAATCGTTCTAACATTTATCAGACACAGTAAAACTTAATTCATCGTGTATTTATCTGTAAACGAAAAAAAAGTTGATGATTTTGTTTATGAAAACACTTAGCAAAACAGATTATTTCTGCTACAACTTGTCGGCAAACATTGTTTTTAAATTAACGCCTACACTTCGCAGTGTAAGAATTTCCTAAATTTCCGTATGTACGTTCTAATAAAAATGCATTTACGGACAAGTCACGCAGTATTTGATTTGTAATACACAATATTGGCGGGACGGGGGATTGACGTAACAACCAAACAGAATAATCACACAAAAATATTATTAATAAGGACACTATAACAAAATCCCTTTTACAGTATACAACCACGGGCACGACCATAGTTTGCTTTGTTAGTTTTTCGCTTTGCTCAAATAATGAGACAAAACTTAATTAGTAAATATAACGAGGAATTGTTCAGTAATTTCGCAGGTTGAGGAAGGAGAAAAAGGGATAAACCTATATATTACCATCCCCTTCCCATTAACCTAGTACGTTCATAAAGCTAATATGTGACGTTCATTTAAGTAGTCAGTAAGGCCAACTGATGACTTATTTGAGGAAAAGTAGATTAATGCTTGAATCACAGTAGCCCCACAACACGACACGACAGACCCGACACGATAGAATATTAACAAAAGCCAATCAGAATCAAGGACAGTCCGACAAAATCGCAAGTCCAACAATTTGAATTCGACATACATAGATTATATTTCTAATATTTGTCGTGTCGGGCCAATCGTGTTGGAAGAATACATACCACATCAGACTTTTGGAAGCTTAAAATTCTAGTGTGAATTGAAACTTCTCAGACAAAGAATGCAAATGTAACATTACAGTAGAAAACGAAATTTTATTCTAATTTTCGTACTGTTGATAAATTTTATATCTGAAAAGAAAATTAAGTAATTGTTGTTAACTCTAAATACATAAATATTCAACCAAGAAATGATATATTGTAACGAATAATGCTGTAAATACAGTTTCGTCTACTATTCCACCTCTTTTTCGTGCTAACACTAAGAACATTCTTCTCCTGCCATACAACACTTTTCATTTCAGAATTATTGGAAAATAATCTAATGTTTGGCGCAGACATATTTTTGTTTTCAATATATTTCTAGCTGTTCTCACATGCAGAGTTGTAATCTTTTTCTTTGAGTCTTTTGTCAAACATTAAATTTATTACTTGTTGCATAACGTTTCACCGACAGCCACACAGAATTTTCCGGAGTAAATTCATCGGCATATTGTGAACACAAGTGATGTATTTGGTCGTGAATTGAGAAGTGATGTCGTGTTGGCGCTGTCGTATCGTGGTCGTTGGGCTATTGCGATTTCAGCGTTTAATGTTTACATGGATAAGAATATTATCAACAAATGTTACGTGAGTTTTATATTTCCAAAAGCTGCCTTCTTCACAAGTGCTACAAATTAAGTTAATTACACACTGGCACATTTAGTACATTTAATCGGAATTGCAAATCATGAAAAACATATGCAATAAATAATTTCAAAACAACTACACTTTATTAGTTGCAAACGTATATTTCAGACAGCGAATTGTTTATTCAAAGAGAATGTACACACTAATATGACAACATGCAATTAAATATTTAGAGAGCAAGCGATAGCACTCATATATCGCACAGTTACGCTTAGCCGTATGGAACAGCCCTTTCCAACGTCATTTCCGAGGGCGAGTGTGTATTCGGGCTTTTGTAATATGGTCTATGTATGCAATCAATAAAAAATTAATAAATATACGAACAAACTCATTGCAGACAGTCAATGTTTCTCAGAAGCACAAAAATTCCAGTACTATTACTGTGAATTTTTTACGCTGACGTAGAAAAGTTTTTTTAATAATTGTCTGCTAATATTTAGGAAATTAGCTCTTTTATTCCTGCATTTCATGAGAAACAACCCGTTTTAATGGGTCAACATTTCGTAATTTCCATCAACTTCATCTAGAAACAATGCCACATTAAAACTGAGTGAATATCTAAAGGCTGCTTTAATCCGTTTTGAAGTTGTACGAAAACATTCCTACTTCAGGCCGTTCCAAAACCATTTTTTAGATTATTATAAAGAAAGAAAAGAGACAACAGTAGGTTTCGTAAATGTAAAGCTTACAGCTGATCAATTTTTTGATTCAATTGTTTTTTGTGTTTAGGTATTCTAGGATCTTATTATTCACACAGATAGGAAATCAGGAATAGATTTTCTGTGTTATAAGATTAACATCTGAAGTATTATTAATAATAATAATAATAATAATAATAACACTTGGACACATCAGTTAACGAAGGTAACACTGTGATTAATTTTATGTTTATACAGAGCTAGTGAAAACTACAGGCGAAAGAGTATTTGTCGAAGCCCCATATTCGCAGGATCGTCAGAATAGCATTAGTTTTTTTTTTTTTTTTTTTTTTTTTTTTT